>JACYFF010029780.1:64228-83519 GCA_017589665.1 Selenicereus undatus
AAGTTGGCAAGGGCAGTGTAAGAGCCACGTGGGAAGTGGGGGAAGAACGTCACGTGCTCAGCATGCATGCTCAGCCGTTAGAGTTTTTACTTTTGGATTTTTCCCTTTTTTTTTCCTTTCGTTTTCATTTAGGGCTTGGGCATCTGATACTACAAGAAACAAAAAGTGAACACAGGCACAAAAACAATCAGGCTCATAAACTTAGGAAAACAATATAGCCCAAATTAAGGCGAGACTTAAAGGTGAACCAAATCAAGCCATCGAAAATCAAACTGGGCATGGCAAAAACAAATGAAGTAACTAAAGAGGGCAGAACAGTCAAACGAAAGAGAAAAGGAATGGAGGCCATGGATATGTTTGCTTCAAGATCAACCCAACTTCAACACCCCCATTAATAGAAGGCTAAACACTAGTCACCCGAACTAAGAAAACATGGGAAAAGCAATGTCAGTACCACAAATCGTCCAATAGGTACAGACATTGAAAACACAAATGGAATCACAATTCGAAGCCCAATGAGGACGTAAATGCCATTAGCACTACCTCAGGCAGAACATGACAGATGACCAAAATAGGGGAGGAAATAAATTTATATTTTATCCCAATCAAAACCTGAATCTTAACAATCAGAGGCTAAAGGTTTTGAATAACTGCTCCGAATCAACAAATTAAGCGTCAATATACGAAATTGCAATCTAAAAAATGATTTCGACATTCAAAAATCAAATAGATGAGAAGATTTCAAAACCCCAAATTACTAATACTCAAATTAAAATAACTAAAAACCCCAACATTGAAACCTAAAGACTACGACTACATTGCTCCATGCACCGCAACCTCGATATATACTCGAGCCCCTTCAATCTCGGGCCTTCGATCGTGTTTGATGCGGACGCTACTGATGATAATCTGCTGGCGTGCGAATGAATGCATAGAAGAGAATGATGATGATGATTGTGGAGTTGGAGGTGATGGTGGATGAAAGTGGATAGAGACCGAGAGATGGGGGTGATTCAGGTTTCTAGTTCTGCCAAGAGACAGGTAACAGAAGGGATAAAGGAATAAGAAGTTGGCAAGGGCAGTGTGAGAGCCATGTGGGAACTGGGGGATGTTGGTCACATGCTCCGCATGCATCCTCAGCCGTTAGCGTTTTTACATTTGGATTTTTCCGTTTTTTTCCCTTCTTTTTCATTTAGGGCTTGGACATCTAATACTATGAGAAACAAAAAGAGAACACAAACACAATCAGGCTTACAAATCTAGGAAAACAATATAGCCAAAATTAAAGTGAGACTTAAAAGTGAACCAAATCAATCCATAGCAAATCAAACTGGGCTTGGCAAAAATAAAAGAAGTAAATAGACAAGGCAGAACAATCAAACGAAAGAGAAAAGGAATGGAGGCCATGGACATGTTTGCTTCAAGTTCAACCAAACTTCAACACCCTCAGTAATAGAAGGCTAAACACTAGTCACTCGAGCTAAGAAAACTTGGGAAAAGCATTGTCAGTACCACAAATCGTCCAATAGGTACTCACTTTAAAAACACAAACAGAATCACAATTTGATGTCCAACAACGACGTAAATGCCCTTAGCACTACCTCAGGCAGAACATAACAGATGACCGAAATAGGGGAGGAAATAAATTTAGATTTTATCCCAATCAAAACCTGAATCTTAGCAATCAGACGCTAAAGGTTTTGATTACCTACTCCAAATCAACAGAATAAGCATCAATATACGAAATTGCAATCTAAAAAATGATTTTGACATTCAAAAAACAAATAGATGAAAAGATTTCAAAACCCCAAATTACTAATACTCAAATTAAAATGACCTAAAACCTCAACATTGAAACCTAAAGACTCCGATTACATTGCTCCACGGACCGCAACCTCGATGTATACTCAAGCCCCTTCAATCTTGGGCCTTCGATCACATTTGATGCTGACGCTAATGATGAATATGTGCTGGCGTGGGAATGAATGCGTAGAAGACGATGATAATGATGATTGTGGTCTTGGAGGTGATGGTGGATGAAAGTGGACAGAGACTGAGAGATGGGGGGTGGTTCAGGTTTCTAGTTCGGCCCAGAGAGAGGTAAGAGAAGGGATTAAGGAAGAAGAAGATGACAAACGCAGTGTGAAAACCATGCGGGAAGTGGGGGAAGAAGGTCACGTGCTCAGCATGGATGCTCAGCCGTTAGCGTTTTTACTTTCGGAGTTTTCCTTGTTTTTTCCTTTCCTTTTTATTAAGGGTTTGGACATCTAACACTACGAGAAAGAAAATTAGAACACAAACACAAACACAAATACAATCAGGCTTATAAATCTAGGAAAACGATATAGCAAAAATTAAAATGAGACTTAAAAGTGAACCAAATCAAGCCGTAGCAAATCAAACTGGGCATGGCAAAAAGAAATGAATTAAATAGAGAAGGTAGAACAATCAAACGAAAGAGAAAAGGAATGGAGGCCATGGACATGTTTGCTTCAAGCTCAACCCAACTTCAACACTCCCATTAATAGAAGGCTAAGCACTAGTCACCCGAGCTAAGAAAACCTGGGAAAAGCAACGTCAGTACCACAAATCGTCCAATAGGTACTGACATTCAGAACACAAATAGAACCACAATTCGAAGCCCAACAACGACGTAAATGCCATTAGCACGACCTCAGGCAGAACATAACAGATGACCCAAATAGGGGAGGAAATAAATTTTTATTTTATCCGAATCAAAACCTGAATCTTAGCAATCAGAGGCTAAAGGTTTTGATTAACTACACAAAATTAACAAATTAAGAATCGATATACGAAATTGCAATCTAAAACATGATTTTGGCATTCAAAAATCAAATAGATGAAAAGATTTCAAAACCCTAAGTTACTAATACTCAAATTAAAATAACTAAAAACCCCAACATTGAAACCTAAAGACTCCGATTACATTGCTGCACGCACCGCAACCTCGATTTATACTCGACACCTTTCAATCACGCGCCATCAATCGCATTTGATGCGGACGCTACTGATGATGATGTGCTGGCGTGCGAATGAATGCGTAGAAGGGGATGGTGATGATGATTGTGGTGTCGAAGGTGATGGTTGACGAAAGTGGATAGAGACCGAGAGATGGGGGTGGGTTTAGGTTTCTAGTTCTGCCCAGAGAGAGGTAAGAGAAGGGATTTAGGAACAAGAAGAGGGCAAGGGTAGTGTAAGAGTCACGTGGGAAGTGGGGGAAGAAGGTCACGTGCTCAGCATGCATGCTCAGCCGTCACGGTTTTTACTTTTGGATTTTTCCCTTTTTTTTCCTTTCGTTTTCATTTATGGCTTGGACATCTGATACTACGAGAAACAACAAGTGAACACAAACACAAACACAATCAGGCTTATAAACTTAGGAAAATAATATAGCCAAAATTAAAGAGAGACTTAAAGGTGAAGCAAATCAAACTGGGCATGGCAAAAACAAATGAAGTAAGTAAAGAAGGAAGAACAATCAAACTAAAGAGAAAAGGAATGGAGGCCATGGACATGTCTGCTTCATGCTCAACCCAACTTCAACACCCCCTTTAATTGAAGGCTAAACACTAGTCACCCGAACAAAGAAAACCTGGGAAAACCAATGTCACTACCACAAATCGTCCAATAGGTACAGACATTCAGAACACAAATGGAATCACAATTCGAAGCCCAACGACGACGTAGATGCCATTAGCACTACCTCAGGCAAAACATAACAGATGACCGAAATAGGGGAGGAAATAAATTTATATTTTATCCCAATCAAAACCTGAATCTTAACAATCAAAGGCTAAAGGTTTTGAATAACTGCTCCGAATCAACAAATTAAGCATCAATATACAAAATTGCAATCTAAAAAATGATTTTGCCATTCAAAAATCAAATAGATGAAAAGATTTCAAAACCCCAAATTACTAATACTGAAATTAGAATAACTAAAAACCCCAACATTGAAACCTAAAGACTCCGATTACAATTCTCCATGCACAGCAACCTCGATTTATAGTCAATCCCCTTCAATCTTGGGCCTTCGATCGCGTATGATGCGGACGCTATTCATGATAATGTGATGGCGTGCGAATGAATGCGTAGAAGACGATGATGATGATGATTGTGGTGTTGGAGGTGATGGTGGATGAAAGTGGATAGAGACCGAGAGATGGGGGGTGATTTAGGTTTCTAGTTCTGCCGAGAGACAGGTAAGAGAAGGGATAAAGGAATAAGAAGTTGGCAAGGGCAGTGTGAGAGCCATGTGGGAAGTGTGGGAAGTGGGGGAAGTTGGTCACGTGCTCCGCACGCATGCTCAGCCGTTAGCGTTTTTACATTTGGATTTTTCCTTTTTTTCCCTTCCTTTTCATTTAGGGCTTGAACATCTAATACTACGAGAAACAAAAACAGAACACAAACACAATCAGGCTTACAAATCTAGGAAAACAATATAGCCAAAATTAAAGTGAGACTTAAAGGTGAACCAAATCAATCCATAGCAAATCAAACTGGGCATGGCAGAAACAAATGAAGTAAATGGACAAGGCAGAACAATCAAACGAAAGAGAAAAGGAATGGAGGCCACGGACATGTTTGCTTCAAGCTCAACCCAACTTCAACAGCCTCATTAATAAAAGGCAATGTCAGTAACACAAATCGTCCCATCGATACTGACTTTCAGAACACAAACAGAATCACAATTCGAAGTCCAACAACGACGTAAATGCCATTAGCACTACCTCAGACAGAGCATAACAGATGACCGAAAAAGGGGAGGAACTAAATTTATATTTCTTCCCAATCAAAACCTCAATCTTAGCCGTCAGAGGCTAAAGGTTTTGATTAACTACTCCAAATCAAGAGAATAAGCATCAATATATGAAATTGCAATCTAAAAAATGATTTTGACATTCAAAAATCAAATAGATGAAAAGATTTCAAAACCCCAAATTACTAATACTCAAATTAAAATAACTAAAAACCCCAACATTGAAACCTAAAGACTCCGATTACATTGCTCCACGCACCGCAACCTCGATTTATACTCGAGCCCCTTCAATCTCGGGCCTTCGATCGCGTTTGATGCGGACACTACTGATGATGATGTGCTGGTGTGTGAATGAATGCATAGAAGGGGATGGTGATGATGATTGTGGTGTCGGAGGTGATGGTGGATGAAAGTGGATAGAGACCGAGAGATGGGGGTGGGTTCAGGTTTCTAGTTCTGCCCAGAGATACGTAAGAGAAGGGATTAATGAATAAGAAGTTGGCAAGGCCAGTGTAAGAGCCACGTGGGAAGTGGGGGAAGAAGGTCACGTGCTCAGGATGCATGCTCAGCCGTTACAGTTTTTACTTTTTGATTTTTCCCTTTTTTTTCCTTTCGTTTTCATTTAGCGCTTGGCCATCTAACAGTGCGAGAAACAAAATTAGAACACAAACACAAACACAATCAGGCTTGTAAATCTAGGAAAACAATGTAGCCAAAATTAAAGTGAGACTTCAAATTGAACCAAATAAAGCCGTAGCAAATCAAACTGGGCATGGCAAAAGCAAATGAAGTAAATAGAAAAGGCAAAACAATCAAACGAAAGAGAAAAGGAATGGAGCCCATGGACATGTTTGCTTCAAGCTGAACCCAACTTCAATACCCCCATTAATAGAAGGCTAAGCACTAGTCACCCGAGCTAAGAAAACCTGGGAAAAGCAATATCAGTACCACAAATCGTCCAATAGGTACTGACTTTCAGAACACAAATAGAACCACAATTCGAAGCCCAACAACGACGTAAATGCTATTAGCATGACCTCAGGCAGAACGTAACAGATGACCGAAATAGGGGAGGAAATAAATTTTTATTTTATCCCAATCAAAACCCCAATCTTAGCAATCAGAGGCTAATGGTTTTGATTAACTACTCAAAATCAACAAATTAAGCATCGATATACGAAATTGCAATCTAAAAAATTATTTCGGCATTCAATAATCAAATAGATGAAAAGATTTCAAAACCCCAAGTTACTAATACTCAAATTAAAATAACTAAAAACCCCTACATTGAAACCTAAAGACTCCGATTACATTGCTCCATGCACCGCAACCTCGATTTATACTCGAGCCCCTTCAATCTCGGACCATCGATCGCATTTGATGCAGACGCTACTGATGATGATGTGCTGGCGTGCGAATGAATGCGTAGAAGGGGATGGTGATGATGATTGTGGTGTCGGAGGTGATGGTGGATGAAAGTGGACAAAGACCGAGAGATGCGGGTGGGTTCAGGTTTCTAGTTCTGCCCAGAGAGAGGTAAGAGAAGGGATTAAGGAATAAGAAGAGGGCAAGGGTAGTTTAAGAGCCACGTGGGAAGTGGGGGAAGAATGTCACGTGCTGAGCATGCATGCTCAGCCGTGACGGTTTTTACTTTTTGATTTTCCCCTTTTTTTTCCTTTCGTTTTCAATTAGGGCTTGGACATCTGATACTACAAGAAACAAAAAGTGAACACAAGCACAAACACAATCAGGCTTATAAACATAGGAAAACAATATAGCAAAAATTAAGGGGAGACTTAAACGTGAACCAAATCAAGCCATCGAAAATCAAACTGGGCATGGCAAAAACAAATGAAGTAAATAAAAGAAGGCAGAACAATCAAACGAAAGAGAAAAGGAATGGAGGCCATGGATATGTTTGCTTCAAGCTCAACCCAACTTCAACACCCCCATTAATAGAAGGCTAAACACTAGTCACCCGAACTAAGAAACCCTGGGAAAAGCAATGTAAGTACCACAAATCGTTCAATAGGTACAGACATTCAGAACACAAATGGAATCACAATTGGAAGCCCAATGAGGACGTAAATGCCATTAGCACTACCTCAGGTAGAACATAACAGATGACCGAAAAAGGGGAGGAAATAAATTTATATTTTATCCCAATCAAAACCAGAATCTTAACAATCAGAGGCTAAAGGTTTTGAATAACTACTCTGAATCAACAAATTAAGCATCAATACACGAAATTGCAATCTAAAAAATGATTTCGACATTCAAAAATCAAATAGATGAGAAGATTTCAAAACCCCAAATTACTAATACTTAAATTAAAATAACTAAAAACCCAAACATTGAAACCTAAAGACTCCGATTACATTGCTCCATGCACCGCAACCTCGATTTATACTCGAGCCCCTTCAAACTCGGCCCTTCGATCGCATTTGATGCGGACGCTACTGATGATAATCTCTTGGCGTGCGAATGAATGCGTAGAAGAGGATGATGATGATGATTGTGGTGTTGGAGGTGATGGTGGATAAAAGTGGATAGAGACCGAGAGATGGGGGGTGATTCAGGTTTCTAGTTATGCCGAGAGACAGGTAAGAGAACGGATAAAGGAATAAGAAGTTGGCAAGGGCAGTGTGAGAGCCATGTGGGTAGTGGGGGAAGTTGGTCACGTGCTCCGCATGCATGCTCAGCCGTTAGCGTTTTTACATTTGGATTTTTCCTTTTTTTTCCGTTCCTTTTCACTTAGGGCTTTGACATCTAATACTACGAGAAACAAAAAGAGAGCACAAACACAATCAGGCTTACAAATCTAGGAAAACAATATGGCCAAAATTAAAGTGAGACTTAAAAGATAACCAAATCAATCCATAGCAGATCAAACTGGGCATGGCAAAAACAAATGAAGTAATTAGACAAGGCAGAACAATCAAACGAAAGAGAAAATGAATGGAGGCCATCGACATGTTTGATTCAAGCTCAACCAAACTTCAACACCCTCAGTAATAGAAGGCTAAACACTAGTCACCCGAGCTAAGAAAACTTGTGAAAAGCAATGTCAGTATCACAAATCGTCCAATAGGTACTGACTTTCAAAACACAAACAGAATCACAATTCGAAGTCCAACAACCGAAATAGGGGAGGAAATAAATTTGTATTTTATCCCAATCAAAACCTGAATCTTAGCAATCAGACGCTAAAGGTTTTGATTAACTACTCCAAATCAACAGAATAAGCATCAAAATACGAAATTGCAATCTAACAAATGATTTTGACATTCAAAAATCAAATAGATGGAAAGATTTCAAAACCCCAAATAACTAATACTCAAATTAAAATAAGCTAAAACCTCAACATTGAAACCTAAAGACTCCGATTACATTGCTCCACGGACCGCAACCTCGATGTATACTCGAGCCCCTTCAATCTTCTGCCTTCGATCGCATTTGATGCTGACGCTACTGATGATGATGTGCTAGCGTAGGAATGAATGCGTAAAAGAGGATGATAGTGATGATTGTGGTCTCGGAGGTGATGGTGGATGAAAGTGGACAGAGACCGAGATATGGGGGGTGGTTCAGGTTTCTAGTTCGGCTTAGAGACAGGTAAGAGAAGGGATTAAGGAAGAAGAAGATGGCAAAGGCAGTGTGAAAGCCATGCGGGAAGTGGGGGAAGAAGGTCCCGTGCTCAGCATGGATGCTCAGCCGTTAGCGTTTTTACGTTCGGATTTTTCCTTTTTTTATCCTTTCCTTTTCATTTAGGGCTTGGACATCTAACACTACAAGAAACAAAATTAGAACACAAACACAAACACAATCAGGCTTATAAATCTAGGAAAACAATATAGCCAAAATTAAAGTGAGACTTAAAAGTGAGCCAAATCAAGCCGTAGCAAATCAAACTGGGCATGGCAAAAACAAATGACTTAAATAGAGAAGGCAGAACAATCGAACGAAAGAGAAAAGGAATGGAGGCCATGGACATGTTTGCTTCAAGCTCAACCCAACTTCAAAACCCCCATTAATAGAAGGCTAAGCACTACTCACCCGAGCTAAGAAAACCTGGGAAAAGCAACGTCAGTACCACAAATCGTCCAATAGGTACTGACATTTAGAACACAAACAGAACAACAATTCGAAGCCCAACAACGACGTAAATGCCATTAGCACGACCTCAGGCAGAACATAACAGATGACCGAAAGAGGGGAGGAAGTAAATTTTTATTTTATCCCAATCAAAACCTGAATCTTAACAATTAGAGGCTAAAGGTTTTGATTAACTACTCAAAATCAACAAATTAAGCATCGATATACGAAATTGCAATCTAAAAAATGATTTTCGCTTTCAAAAATCAAATAGATGAAAAGATTTCAAAACCCCGTGTTGCTAATACTCAAATTAAAATAACTAAAAACCACAACGTTGAAACCTAAAGACTCCGATTACATTGCTCCATGCACCGCAACCTCGATTTATACTCGAGCCCTTTCAATCACGCGCCATCGATCGCATTTGATGCGGCCGCTACTGATGATGATGTGCTGGCATGCGAATGAATGCGTAGAAGGGGATGGTGATGATGATTGTGGTGTCGGACGTAATGGTGGATGAAAGTGGACAGAGACCGAGAGATGGGGGTGGGTTTAGGTTTCTAGTTCTGCCCAGAGAGAGGTAAGGGAAGGGATTTAGGAATAACAAGAGGGCAAGGGTAGTGTAAGAGCCACGTGGGAAGTGGGGGAAGAAGGTCACCTGCTCAGCATGCATGCTCAGCCGTTATGGTTTTTACTTTTGGAGTTTTCGCTTTTTTTCCTTTCGTTTTCATTTAGGGCTTGGACATCTGATACTACGAGAAACAACAAGTGAACACAAACACAAACACAATCAGGCTTATAAACTTAGGAAAACAATATAGCCAAAATTAAAGCGAGACTTAAAGGTGAAGCAAATCAAACTGGGCATGGCAAAAACAAATGAAGTAAGTAAAGAAGGCAGAACAATCAAACTAAAGAGAAAAGGAATGGAGGCCATGGACATGTCTGCTTCAAGCTCAACCCAACTTCAACACCCCCATTAAGAGAAGGCTAAACACTAGTCACCCGAATAAAGAAAACCTGGGAAAAGCAATGTCATTACCACAAATCGTACAATAGGCACAGACATTCAGAACACAAACGGAATCACAATTCGAAGCCCAACGACGACGTAGATGCCATTAGCACTACCTCAGGCAGAACATAACAGATGACCGAAATAGGGGAGGAAATAAATTTATATTTTATCCCAATCAAATCCTGAATCTTAACAATCAAAAGGCTAAAGGTTTTGAATAACTGCTCCGAATCAACAAATTAAGCATCAATATACGAAATTGCAATCTAAAAAATGATTTTGACATTCAAAAATCAAATAGATGAAAAGATTTCAAAACCCCAAATTACTAATACACAAATTAAAATAACTAAAAACCCCAACATTGAAACCTAAAGACTCCGATTACATTGCTCCATGCACCGCAACCTCGATTTATACTAGAGCCCCTTCAATCTCGGGCCATCGATCGCATTTGATGCAGACGCTACTGATGATGATATGCTGGCGTGCGAATGAATGCGTAGAAGGGGATGGTGATGATGATTGTGGTGTCGGAGGTGATGGTGGATGAAAGTGGACAGAGACCGAGAGATGGGGGTGGGTTCAGGTTACTAGTTCTGCCCAGAGAAAGGTAAGAGAAGGGATTAAGGAATAAGAAAAGGGCAAGGGTAGTGAAAGAGCCACGTGGGAAGTGGGGGAAGAAGGTCACGTGCTGAGCATGCATGCTCAGCCGTTACGGTTTTTACCTTTTGATTTTCCCCTTTTTTTTCCATTCGTTTTCATTTAGGGCTTGGACATCTGACACTACAAGCAACAAAAAGTGAACACAAGCACAAACACAATCAGGCTTATAAACATAGGAAAACAATATAGCCAAAATTAAGGCGAGACTTAAAGGTGAACCAAATCAAGCCATCGAAAATCAAACTGGGCATGGCAAAAACAAATGAAGTAAATAAAAGAAGGCAGAACAATCAAACGAAAGAGAAAAGGAATGGAGGCCATGGATATGTTTGCTTCAAGCTCAACCCAACTTCAACACCCCCATTAATAGAAGGCTAAACACTAGTCACCCGAACTAAGAAAACCTGGGAAAAGCAATGTCAGTACCACGAATCGTCCAATAGGTACAAACATTCAGAACACAAATGGAATCATAATTCGAAGCCCAATGAGGACGTAAATGCCATTAGCACTACCTCAGGCAGAACATAACAGATGACCGAAATAGCGGAGGAAATAAATTTATATTTTATCCCAATCAAAACCAGAATCTTAACAATCAGAGGCTAAAGGTTTTGAATTACTGCTCCAAATCAACAAATTAAGCATCAATACACGAAATTGCAATCTAAAAAATGATTTCGACATTCAATAATCAAATAGATGAGAAGATTTCAAAACCCCAAATTACTAATACTCAAATTAAAATAACTAAAAACCCAAACATTGAAACCTAAAGACTCCGATTACATTGCTCCATGCACCGCAACCTCGATTTATACTCGAGCCCCTTCAAACTCGGCCCTTCGATCGCGTTTGATGCGGACGCTACTGATGATAATCTGCTGGCGTGCGAATGAATGCGTAGAAGAGGATGATGATGATGATTGTGGTGTTGGAGGTGATGGTGGATGAAAGTGGATAGAGACCGAGAGATGGGGGGTGATTCAGGTTTGTAGTTATGCCGAGAGACAGGTAAGAGAAGGGATAAAGGAATAAGAAGTTGGCAAGGGCAGTGTGAGAACCATGTGGGAAGTGGGGGAAGTTGGTCACGTGCTCCGCATGCACGCTCAGTCGTTAGCATTTTTACATTGGGATTTTTCCTTTTTTTTCCGTTCCTTTTCATTTAGGGCTTTGACATCTAATACTACGAGAAACAAAAAGAGAACACAAACACAATCAGGCTTACAAATCTAGGAAAGCAATATTGCCAAAATTAATGTGAGACTTAAAAGTGAACCAAATCAATCCATAGCATATCAAACTGGGCATGGCAAAAACAAATGAAGTAAATAGACAAGGCAGAACAATCAAACGAAAGAGAAAAGGAATAGAGGCCATGGACATGTTTGATTCAAGCTCAACCAAACTTCAACACCCTCAGTAATGGAAGGCTAAACACTAGTCACCCGAGCTAAGAAAACTTGGGAAAAGCAATGTCAGTACCACAAATCGTCCAATAGGTACTGACTTTCAAAACACAAACAGAGTCACAATTCGAAGTCCAACAACGACGTAAATGCCATTAGCACTACCTCAAGCAGAGCATAACAGATGACCGAAATAGGGGAGGAACTAAATTTATATTTCATCCCAGTGAAAGCCTCAATCTTAGCCATCAGAGGCTAAAGGTTTTGGTTAACTACTCCAAATCAACAGAATAAGCATCAATATACGAAATTGAAATCTACAAAATGATTTTGACATTCAAAAATCAAATAGATGAAAAGATTTCAAAACCCCAAATTACTATTACTCAAATTAAAATAACTACAAACCTCAACATTGACACCTAAAGACTCCGATTACATTGCTCCACACACCGCAACCTCGATTTATACTCGAGCACCTTCAATCTCGGGCCTTCGATCGCATTTGATGCTGGCGCTACTGATGATGATGTGTCGGCGTCGTAATAAATGCGTAGAAGAGCTTGATATTGATGATTGTGGTCTTGGAGGTGATGGTGGATGAAAGTGGACAGGGACCGAGAGACGGGGGGTGGGTGAGGTTTCTAGTTCTGCCGAGAGAGAAGTAAGAGAAGGGATTAAGGAAGAAGAAGAGGGCAGAGGCAGTGTGAGAGCCATGCAGGAAGTGGGCGAAGAAGGTCACGTGCTCTGCATGGATGCTCAGCCGTTAGCATTTTTACTTTTGAATTTTTCCTTTTTTTATCCTTTCCTTTTCATTTAGGGCTTGGACATCTAACACTACTAGAAACAAAATTAGAACACAAACACAAAGACAATGAGGCTTATAAATCTAGGAAAACAATGTAGCCAAAATTAAAGTGAGACTTAAATGTGAACCAAATCAAGCCGTAGCAAATCAAACTGGGCTTCGTAAAAGCAAATGAAGTAAATAGAGAAGGCAGAACAATCAAACGAAAGAGAAAAGGAATGGAGCCCATGGACATGTTTGCTTCAAGCTAAACCTAACTTCAACACCCCCATTAATAGAAGGCTAAGCACTAGTTACCCGAGCTAAGAAAACCTGGGAAAAGCAATATCAGTACCACAAATCGTCCAATAGGTACTGACATTCTGAACACAAACAGAACCACAATTCGAAGCCCAACAACGACGTAAATGCTATTGGCGCGACCTCAGGCAGAACGTAACAGATGACCGAAATAGGGGAGGAAATAAATTTTTATTTTATCCCAATCAAAACCCGAATCTTAGCAATCAGACGCTAAAGGTTTTGATTAACTACTCAAAATCAACAAATTAAGCATCGATATACAAAATTGCAATCTAAAAAATGATTTCGGCATTCAATAATCAAATAGATGAAAAGATTCCAAACCCCAAGTTACTAATAATCAAATTAAAATAACTAAAAACCCCAACATTGAAACCTAAAGACTCCAATGACATTGATCAATACACCGCAACCTCGATTTATACTCGAGCCCCTTCAATCTCGGGCCATCGATCGCATTTGATGCGGACGCTACTAATGATGATGGGCTGGCATGCGAATGAATGCGTAGAAGGGGATGGTGATGATGATTGTGGTGTCGGAGGTGATGGTAGATGAAAGTGGACAGAGACCGAGAGATGGCGGTGGGTTTAGGTTTCTAGTTCTGCCCAGAAAGAGGTAAGAGAAGGGATTTAGGAATAAGAAGAGGGCAAGGGTAGTGTAAGAGCCACGTGGGAAGTGGGGGAAGAAGGTCACGTGCTCAGCATGCATGCTCAGCCGTTATGGTTTTTACTTTTGGAGTTTTTCCTTTTTTTTCCTTTCGTTTACATTTAGGGCTTGGACATATGATACTACGAGAAACAACAAGTGAACACAAACACAAACACAATAAGGCTTATAAACTTAGGAAAACAATATAGCCAAAATTAAAGCGAGACTTAAAGGTGAAGCAAATCAAACTGGGCATGGCAAAAACAAATGAAGTAAGTAAAGAAGGCAGAACAATATAACTAAAGAGAAAAGGAATGGAGGCCATGGACATGTCTGCTTCAAGCTCAACCCAACTTCAACACCCCCATTAATAGAAGGCTAAACACTAGTCACCCGAATAAAGAAAACCTGGGAAAAGCAATGTCACTGCCACAGATCGTCTAATAGGTACAGACATTCAGAACACAAATGGAATAACAATTCGAAGCCCAACGACGACGTCGATGCCATTAGCACTACCTCAGGCAGAACATAACAGATGACCGAAATAGCGGAGGAAATAAATTTATATTTTATCCCAATCAAAACCTGAACATTAACAATCAAAGGCTAAAGGTTTTGAATAACTGCACCGAATCAACAAATTAAGCATCAATATACGAAATTGCAATCTAAAAAATGATTTTGACATTCAAAAATCAAATAGATGAAAAGATTTCAAAACCCCAAATTACTAATGCTCAAATTAAAATAACTAAAAACCCCAACATTGAAACCTAAAGACTCCGATTACAATTCTCCATGCACAGCAACCGCGATTTATACTCAATCCCCTTCAATCTCGGGCCTTCGCTCGCGTTTGATGCGGACGCTATTGATGATAATGTGCTGGCATCCGAATGAATGTGTAGAAGACAATGATGATGATGATTATGGTGTTGGAGGTGATGGTGGATGAAAGTGGGTAGAGACCGAGAGATGGGGGGTGATTCAGGTTTCTAGTTCTGGCGAGAGACAGGTAAGAGAAGGGATAAAGGAATAAGAAGTTGGCAAGGGCACTGTGAGAGCGATGTGGGAAGTGGGGGAAGTTGGTCACGTGCTCCGCATGCATGCTCAGTCGTTAGCGTTTTTACATTTGGATTTTTCCTTTTTTTCCCTTCCATTTCATTTATGGCTTGGACATCTAATACTACGAGAGAAAAAAAGAGAACACAAACACAATTAGGCTTACAAATCTAGGAAAACAATATAGCCAAAATTAAAGTGAGACTTAAAGGCGAACCAAATCAATCCATAGCAAATCAAACTGGGCATGGCAAAAACAAATGAAGTAAATAGACAAGGCAGAACAATCAAACAAAAGAGAAAAGGAATGGAGGCCATGGACATGTTTGCATCAAGCTCAACCCAACTTCAACACCCTCATTAATAAAAGGCTAAACACTAGTCACCCGAGCTAAGAAAACCAGGGAAAAGCAATGTCAGTACCACAAATCGTCCCATCAGTACTGACTTTCAGAACACAAACAGAATCACAATTCGAAGTCCAACAACGACGTAAATGCCATTAGCTCTACCTCAGGCAGAGCATAACAGATGACCGAAATGGGGGAGGAATTAAATTTATATTTCATCCCAATCAAAACCTCAATCTTAGCCATCAGAGGCTAAAGGTTTTGATTAACTACTCCAAATCAACAGAATAAGCATCAATATGCGAAATTACAATCTAAAAAATGATTTTGACATTCAAAAATCAAATAGATGAAAAGATTTCAAAACCGCAAATTACTAATACTCAAATTAAAATGACTACAAACCTCAACATTGTAACCTAAAGACTCCGATTACATTGTTCCATGCACCGCAGCCTCGATTTATAGTCGAGCCCCTTCAATCTCGGGCCTTCGATCGCATTTGATGCAGACGCTAGTGTTGATGATGTGCTAGCGTGGGCATGAATGCTTAGAAGAGGATGATGATGATGATTGTGGTGTTTGAGGTGATGGTGGATGAGAGTGGATAAAGACCGAGAGATGGGGGTGGTTCAAGTTTCTAGTTCCGCCGAGAGAGAGGTAAGAGAAGGGGTTAAGGAATAAGAAGAGGGCAAGGGCAGTGTGAGAGCCACGTGGGAAGTGGGGGAAGAGGGTCACGTGCTCAGCATGCATGCTCAGCCGTTAGGGATTTTACCTTTGGACTTTTCCTTTTTGTTCCTTTCATTTTCATTTAGGGCTTAGACATCTCACACTACGAGAAACAAAAAGAGAACACACACACAAACACAATGAGGCTTATAAACTTAGGAAAACAAGACAGCCAAAATTAAAGTGACTTAAAGGTGAACCAAATCAAGCCATAGCAAATCAAACTGGGCATGGCTAAAAAAAATGAAGTAAATAGAGAAGGCAGAACATTCAAACGAAAGAGAAAAAGAATGGAGGCCATGGGCTTGTTTGCTTCAAGCTCAACCCAACTTCGACACCCCCATTAAAAGAATGCTAAACACTAGTCACCCGAGCTAAGAAAACCTGGGAAAAGCAATGTCAGTACCACAAATTGTCCAATAGGTACTGACATTCTGAAGACAAACGGAATCACCATTCGAAGCCCAACAACGACGTAAATGCCATTAGCACTACGTCAGGCAGAGCATAACAGATGACCGAAATAGGAGAGGAAATAAATCTATATTTTATCCCAATCAAAACCTAAATAACTACTCCAAATCAACAAATTCAGCATCAATATACAAAATTGTAATCTAAAAAATGATTTCGGCATCCAAAAATCAAATGGATGAAAAGATTTTAACACCCCAAATTACTAATGCTCAAATTAAAATAACTGAAAACGCCAACGTTGAAACCTAAAGACTCCGATTACATTGCTCCATGCACCGCAACCTCGATTTATACTCGAGCCCCTTCAATCTAGGGCCTTCGATCGCATTTGATGCAAACGCTACTGATGATGATGTGCTGGCATGCAAATGAATGCGTAGAAGAGGATGATGATGATGATGACTGACTGTGGTGTCGGAGGTGATGGTGGATGAAAGTGGACAGAGACCGAGAGATGGGGGTGGGTTAAGGTTTCTAGTTTTGCTGACTGAGAGGTAAGAGAAGGGATTAAGGAATAAGAAGAGGCAAGGGCAGTGCAAGAGCCACGTGGGAAGTGGGGAAAGTAGGCCACGTACTCAGCATGCATGCTCAGCCGTTAGGGTTTTTACTTTTGGATTTTTCCTTTTTTTTCCGTTTGTTTTAATTTAGGGCTTGGACATCAGATACTACGAGAAACAAAAAGAGAACACAAACTCAAACACAATCAGGCTTATAAACTTAGGAAAACAATATAGCCAAAATTAAACTGAGACTTAAAGGTGAACCAATCAAGCCATAGCAAATCAAACTGGGCATGGGAAAAACAAATGAAGTAAATAGAGAAGGCAGAACAATCAAACGAAAGAGAAAAGGAATGGAGGCCATGGACATGTTTGCTTCAAGCTCAACCCAACTTCAACACCCCCATTAATAGAAGGCTAAACACTAGTCACCCAAGCTAAGAAAACCTGGGAAAAGGAATGTCAGTACCACAAATTGTCCAATAGGTACTGACATTCAGAACACAAATAGAATCACAATTCGAAGCCCAACAACGACGTAAATTCCATTAGCACTACCTCAGGCAGCACGTAACAGATGTTCGAAATAGGGGAGGAAATAAATTTATATTTTGTCCCAATCAAAACCTGAATCTTAGCAATCAGAGGCTAAAGGTTTTGATTAACTACTCCAAATCAACAAATTATGCATCAAAATATGAAATTGCAATCTAAAAAATGATTCCGACATTCAAGAATGAAATAGATGAAAAGATTTTAAAAACCGAAATAACTAATACTCAAATTAAAACAACGAAAAACCCAAACATCGAAACCTAAAGACTCCGATTACATTGTTCCATGCACCGTGACCTCGATCTATACTCCAACCCGTTCAATCTCGGGCCTTCGATTGCACTTGATGCGGACGCCACTGATGATGATGTGGTGGTGTGCGAGTGAATGCGTAGAAGAAGATGATGATGATGATTGTGGTGTTTGAGGTGATGGTGGATGAAGGTGGACAGAGACCGAGAGATGGGGGGGATTCAAGTTCCTAGTTCTGCCGACAGAAAGGTAAGAGAAGGGATTAAGGAATTAAAAGAGGGCAAGGGCAGTGTGAGAGGCACGTGGGAAGTGGGGGAAGAAGGTCACGTGCTCAGCATGCATGCTCAGCCGTTAGGGTTTTCACTATTGGATTTTTTCTTTTTTTTTTCTTTCCTTTTCATTTAGGGCTGGGATATCTAATACTACGAGAAACAGAAAGAGAACACAAACACAAACACAATATGACTTGTAAATCAAGGAAAACAATACAGCCAAAATTAAAGTGTGACTTAAAAGTGAACCAAATAAAGCCATAGCAAATCAAACTGGGCATGGCAAAAACAAATGAAGCAAATAGGGAAGGCAGAATAATCAAATGAAAGAGAAAAGGAATGGAGGCCATGGATGTGTTTGCTTCAAGCTCAACCCAACTTGAACACCCCCATTAATAGAACGCTAATCACTACTCAACCGAGCTAAGAAAACCTGGGAAAAGCAATGTGAGTACCACAAATCGTCCAACAGGTACTGACATTCAGAACACAAACAGAATCAGAATTTGAAGCCCAACAACGACGTAAATGCCGTTAGCACTACCTTAGGCAGAACATAACAGATGAACGAAATAGCGGAGGAAATAAATTTATATTTTATCCCAATCAAAACCTGAATCTTAGCAATCACAGCCTAAGGGTTTTGATTAACTACTCCAAATCAACAAATTAAGCATCAATATACGAAATTGCAATCTAGAAAATTATTTCGACATTCAAAAGTCAAATAAATGAAAAGATTTCAAAACCCCAAATCACTAATACCCAAATTAAAATAACTAAAAACCCCAACATTGAAACTAAAAGACTCAGATTACCTTGCTCCATGCACCGCAACCTCGATTTATACTTGAGCCCCTTCAATGTCGGGCCTTCAATCGCATTTGATGTAGACGCTACTGATGATGATGGTGCTAGCGTGCGAATGAATGCGTAGAAGAGGATGGTGATGATGATTGTGGTTTTGGAGGTGATGGTGGATGAAAGTGGACTAAGACTGAGAGATGGGGGGCGGTTTCGATTTCTAGTTCTGCCGAGAGAGAGGTAACAGAAGGGATTAAGGAACAACAAGAGGGCAAAAGCAGTGTGGGAGCCACGTGGGAAGTGGGGGAAAAAGGTCACGTGCCAAGCATGCATGCTCAGCCGTTAGGGTTTTTTCTTTTGGATTTTTCCATGTTTTTTCCTTTCCTTTTCATTTAGGGCTTGCACATCTAATACTGCGAGAAACAAAAAGAGAACAATATAAATCTGGCCTATAAATCTGAAAGAAAAATATAGCAAAACTTAAAGTGAGACTTAAAGGTAAACCAAATCAAGCCATAGCAAATCAAACTGGGCGTGGCAAAAACAAATAA
>JACYFF010029780.1:107791-125049 GCA_017589665.1 Selenicereus undatus
AGCCTTCTATTAATGGGGGTGTTGACGTTGGGTTGAGCTTGAAGCAAACATGTCCATGGCCTACATTCCTTCTTTCTCTCGTTTGATTGTTCTGCCTTCTCTATTTACTTCATTTGTTTTTGCCATGCCCAGTTTGACTTGTTGTGGCTTGATTTGGTTCACTTATAAGTCTCACTTTACATTTGGCGATATTGTTTTCCTAGATTTATAAGCCTGATTGTTTTTGTGTTTGTGATCTCTTTTTGTTTCTTGTAGTATTAGATGTCCAAGCCCCAAATAAAAAGAAAAGGAAAAAACGGAAAAATCCGAAAGTAAAAACACTAACGGCTGAGCATGCATGCTGAGCACGTGACCTTCTTCCCCCACTTCCCGCGTGGCTCTCATAATGCCCTTGCCCTGTTCTTATTCCTTAATCCCCTCTCTTACCTCTCTCTCGGCCGAACCAGAAACCTCAACCACGCCCATCTCCCGATCTCTCACCACTTTCATCCACCATTACCTCCAACACCACAATCATCGTAATCGTCCTCTTCTACGCATTCGTTCGCACGACAGCACATCATCATCAGTAGCGGCCGCATCAAATACGATCGAAGGCCCGAGGTTGAAGGGGCTCAAGCATAAATCGAGGTTGCGGTGCATGGAGCAAGGTGATAAGAGTCTTTAGGTTTCAATGTCGGGGTTTTTAGTTATTTTAATTTGAGTATTAGTAATTTGGGGGTTTGAAATCTTTTGATCTATTTCATTTTTAAATATCAAAATCGTTTTTAAGATTGCAATTTTGTATATTGATGCTTAATTTGTTGGTTTGGAGCAGTTAATCACAACCTTTAGCCTCGGATTGCTAAGATTCAGGTTTTGTTTGGGATAAAATATAAATTTATTTCCTCCCCTATTTCGGTCATCTGTTATGTTCTGCCTGAGGTAGGGCTAATGGCATTTGCGCCGTTGTTAGGCTTCGAATTGTGATTCTGTTTGTGTTCTGACTGTCAATACCTATTGGACGGTTTGTTCCACTAACGTTGCCTTTCCCAGGTTTTCTTAGCTCGGGTGACTCGTGTTTAACCTTCTATGAATAGGGTTGTTGAAGTTAGGTTGAACCTGAAGCAAACATGTCCATGGTGTCCATTCCTTTTCTCTTTCGTTTGATTGTTCTGCCTTCTCTATTTACTTCATTTGTTTTTGCCAGGCCCAGTTTGATTTGGTGTGGCTTGATTTGGTTCACTACTAAGTCTCACTTTAATTTTGGCTATATTGTTTTCCAAGATTTATAAGCCTAATTGTTTTTGTGTTTGTGATCTCTTTTTGTTTCTTGTAGTATTAGATGTCCAGGCCCTAAATGAAAAGGAAAGGGAAAAAGCGGAAAAATCCAAAAGTAAAAACCCTAACGGCTGAGCATGCATGCTGAGCACGTGACCTTCTTCCCCCACTTCCCGCGTGGCTCTCACACTGCCCTTGCCCTCTTCTTATTCCTTAATCCCTTCTCTTACTTCTCTCTCGGCAGAACCAGAAACCTCAACCATCCCCCATCTCTCGGTCTCTCTCCACTTTCATCCACCATCATCTCCAACACCACAATCATCATCATCATCATCCTCTTCTGCACATTCATTCGCACGCCAACACATCATCATCAGTACTGTCCGCATCAAATGCGATCGAAGGTCAGAGATTGAAGGGGCTCGAGTATAAATCGATGTTACAGTGCATGGAGCAAGGTAATTAGAGTCTTTAGGTTTCAATGCTGGGGCTTTTAGTTATTTTAATTTGAGTATTAGTAATTTGGGGTTTTGAAATCTTTTCATCCATTTCATTTTTTAATGTCAAAATCATTTTTAAGATTGCAATTTCGTATATTGATGCTTAATTTGATTGTTTGGAGTAGTTAATCAAAACCTTTAGCTTTGGATTGCTAAGATTCAGGCTTTGATTGGGATAAAGTATAAATTTATTTCCTCCCCTATTTCGGTCATCTGTTATGTTCTGCCTGAGGTAGTGCTAATGGCATTTACGTCGTTGTTGGGCTTCGAATTGTGATTCTGTTTGTGTTCTGAATGTCAATACCTATTGGAGGATTTGTCGGACTAACATTCCTTCTACCAGGTTTTCTTAGCTCGGGTGACTAGTGTTTAGCCTTCTATTAATGGGGGTGTTGACGTTGGGTTGAGCTTAAAGCAAACATGTCCATGGCCTCCATTCTTTTTCTGTTTCGTTTGATTGTTTTGCCTTCTCTATTTACTTCATTTGTTTTTTCCATGCCCAATTTGACTTGCTATGGGTTGATTTGGTTCACTTTTAAGTGGCACTTTAATTTCGGCTATTTTGTTTTCCTAGATTTATAAGCCTTATTGTGTTTGTTTTTTTGTTCTCTTTTTGTTTCTCGTAGTATTAGATGTCGAAGCCCTAAATGAAAAGGAAAGGAAAAAAACGGAAAAATCCATAAGTAAAAACCCTAACGGCTGAGCATGCATGCCGAGCACGTGACCTTCTTCCCCCACTTCCCGCGTGGCTCTCACACTGCCCTTGCCCTCTTCTTATTCCTTAATCCCTTCTCTTACTTCTCTCTCGGCAGAACCATAAACCTCAACCATCCCCCATCTCTCGGTCTCTCTCCACTTTCATCCACCATCATCTCCAACACCACAATCATCATCATCATCCTCTTCTGCACATTCATTCGCACGCCAACACATCATCATCAGTACTGTCCGCATCAAATGCGATGGAAGGCCCGAGATTAAAGGGGCTCGAGTATAAATTGATGTTGCGGTGCATGGAGCAAGGTAATCAGAGTCTTTAGGTTTCAATGTTGGGGTTTTTAGTTATTTTAATTTGAGTATTAGTAATTTGGGTTTTTGAAATCTTTTCATCCATTTCATTTTTTAATGTCAAAATCATTTTTAAGATTGCAATTTCGTATATTGATGCTTAATTTTTTTGTTTGTAGTAGTTAATCAAAACCTTTATCTTTGGATTGCTAAGATTCCGGTTTTGATTGGGATAAAGTATAAATTTATTTCCTCCCCTATTTCGGTCATCTGTTATGTTCTGCCTGAGGTAGTGCTAATGGCATTTACGTCGTTGTTGGGCTTCGAATTGTGATTCTGTTTGTGTTCTGAATGTCAGTACCTATTGGAGGATTTGTCGTACTGACATTCCTTTTACCAGGTTTTCTTAGCTCGGGTGACTAGTGTTTAGCCTTCTATTAATGGGGGAGTTGACATTGGGTTGAGTTTGAAGCAAACATGTCCATGGCCTCCATTCCTTTTCTCTTTCGTTTGATTGTTTTGCCTTCTCTATTTACTTCATTTGTTTTTTCCATGCCCAATTTGACTTGCTATGGGTTGATTTGGTTCACTTTTAAGTGTCACTTTAATTTTGGTTATATTGTTTTCCTAGATTTCTAACCCTTATTGTGTTTGTGTTTTTGTTCTCTTTTTGTTTCTCATAGTATTAGATGTCGAAGCCCTAAATGAAAAGGAAAGGTAAAAAACGGAAAAATCCACAAGTAAAATCCCTAACGGCTGAGCATGCATGCTGAGCACGTGACCTTCTTCCCCCACTTCCCGCGTGGCTCTCACACTGCCCTTGCCCTTTTCTTATTCCTTAATCCCTTCTCTTACTTCTCTCTTGGTAGAACAAGAAACCTCAACCATCCCCATCTCTCGGTCTCTCTCCACTTTCATCCACCATCATCTCCAACACCACAATCATCGTCATCATCCTCTTCTGCACATTCATTCGTACGCCAACACATCATCATCAGTACTGTCCGCATCAAATGCGATCGAAGGCCCGAGATTGAAGGGGCTCGAGTATAAATCGATGTTGCGGTGCATGGAGCAAGGTAATCAGAGTCTTTAGGTTTCAATGTTGGGGTTTTTAGTTATTTTAATTTGAATATTAGCAATTTGGGGTTTTGAAATCTTTTCATCTATTTCATTTTTAAATGTCGAAATCATTTTTTAGATTACAATTTCGTATATTGATGCTTAATTTGGTTGTTTGGAGTAGTTAATCAAAACCTTTAACCTTGGATTGCTAAGATTCAGGTTTTGATTGGGATAAAATATAAATTTATTTCCTCCCTTATTTCGGTCATCTGTTATGTTATGCCTGAGGTAGCGCAAAAGGCATTTACGTCGTTGTTTGGCATCGAATTGTGATTCTGTTTGTGTTCTGAATGTCAGTACCTATTGGACGATTTGTGGTACTGACATTGTTTTTCCCAGGTTTTCTTAGCTCGAGTGACTAGCATTTAGCCTTCTGTTGATGGGGGTGTTGAGTTTGGGTTGAGCTTGAAGCGAACTTGTCCATTGCCTCCATTCCTTTTCTCTTTCGTTTGATTGTTCTGCCTTCTCTATTTACTTCATTTGGTTTTGCCATGCCCAGTTTGATTTGCTGTGGCTTGATTTGGTTCACTTATAAGTCTCACTTTAATTTTGGCTATATTGTTTTCCTAGATTTGTAAGCCTTATTGTGTTTGTGTTTTTGTTCTCTTTTTGTTTCTCGTAGTATTAGATATCGAAGCCCTAAATGAAAAGGAAAGGAAAAAAACGGAAAAATCCATAAGTAATATCCCTAACGGCTGAGCATGCATGCTGAGCACGTGACCTTCTTCCCCCACTTCCCACATGGCTCAAACACTGCCCTTGCCCTCTTCTTATTCCTTAATCCCCTCTCTTACCTCTCTCTCGGTAGAACCAGAAACCTCAACCATCCCCCATCTCTCGGTCTCTCTCCACTTTCGTCCACCATCATCTCTAACACCACAATCATCATCATCATCCTCTTCTACGCATTCATTCACACGCCAGCACATCATCATCAGTAGCGTCGGCATCAAATGCAATCGAAGGCCCGAGATTGAAGGGGCTCGAGTATAAATCGATGTTGCGGGGCATGGAGCAAGGTAATCAGAGTCTTTAGGTTTCAATGTTGGGGTTTTTAGTTATTTTAATTTGAGTATTAGTAATTTGGGGTTTTGAAATCTTTTCATCTATTACATTTTTAAACGTCGAAATCATTTTTTAGATTACAATTTCGTATATTGATGCTTAATTTGGTTGTTTGGAGTAGTTAATCAAAACCTTTGGCCATGGATTGCTAAGATTCAGGTTTTGATTGGGATAAAAGATAAATTTATTTCCTCCCCTATTTCGGTCATCTGTTATGCTATGCCTGAGGTAGTGCAAAAGGCATTTACGTCGTTGTTTGGCTTCGAATTGTGATTCTATTTGTGTTCTAAATGTCAGTATCTATTGGAGGATTTGTGGTACTGACATTCCTTTTTCCAGGTTTTCTTAGCTCGGGTGACTAGTGTTTGGCCTTCTATTAATGGGGGTGTTGAGGTTGGGTCGAGCTTGAAGCAAACATGTCCATGGCCTCCATTCCTTTTCTCTATCGTTTGATTGTTCTGCCTTCTCTATTTACTTCATTTGTTTTTGCCAGGCCCTGTTTGATTTGCTATGGCTTTATTTGGTTCACTTACAAGTCTCGCTTTAATTTTGGCTATATTGTTTTCCTAGATTTATAAGTCGGATTGTGTGTGTGTTTGTGATCTCTTTTTGTTTCTCATAGTATTAGATGACCAAGCCCTAAATGAAAAGGAAAGGAAAAAACGTAAAAATCAAAAAGTAAAAACCCTAACGGCTGAGCATGCATGCTGAGCACGTGACCTTCTTCCCCCACTTCCCACGTGGCTCTCAGACTGCCCTTGCCCTCTTCTTATTCCCTAATGCCTTCTCTTACCTCTCTCTCGGCAGAACCAGAAACCTCAACCACCCCTGAACTGTCGGTCTCTCTCCACTTTCATCCACCATCATCTCCAACACCACAATCATCATCATCATCATCCTGTTTTACACATTCATTCGCACGCCAGCACATCATTATCAGTAGCTTCCGCATCAAATGTGATGGAAGGCCCGAGATTGAAAGCGCTCGCGTATAAATCGAGGTTGCGCTGCATGGAGCAATATAATCGGAGTCTTTAGGTTTCAATGTTGGGGTTTTTAGTTATTTTAATTTGAGTATTAGTAATTTGGGGTTTTGAAATCTTTTTATCAATTTGATTTTTGAATGTCAAAATCATTTTTTAGATTGCAAATTCGTATGTTGATGCTTAATTTGTTGATTTGGAGAAGTTAATCAAAACCTTTAGCCTCGGATTGCTAAGATTCATGTTTTGATTGGGATAAAATATAAATTCATTTCCTCCCCTATTTCGGACATCTGTTATGTTCTGCCTGAGGTAGTGCTAATGGCATTTACGTCCTTGTTGGGCCTCGAATTGTGATTCTGTTTGTGTTCTGAATGTCCGTCCCTATTGGAGGATTTGTGCTACTGACAGTGCTTTTCCCAGGTTTTCTTAGCTCGGGTGACTAGTGTTTAGCCTTTTATTAATGGGGGTGTTGAAGTTGGGTTGAGCTTGAAAAAAACATGTCCATGGCCTCCATTCCTTTTCATCTTCCTTTCATTGTTCTGCCGTCTCTATTTACTTCATTTGTTTTTGGCATGCCCAGTTTGACTTGCTATGGGTTGATCTGGTTCACTTTTTAGTGTCAATTTAATTTTGGCTATATTGTTTTCCTAGATTTATAAGCCTGATCGTGTTTGTGTTTGTGTTCTCTTTTTGTTTCTCGTAGTATTAGATGTCGAAGCCCTAAATGAAAAGGAAAGGAAAAACACAGAAAAATCCAAAACTAAAAACCCTAACGACTGAGCATGCATGCTGAGCACGTGACCTTCTTCCCCCACTTCCTACATGGCTCTCACACTGCCCTTGCCCTCTTCTTATTCCTTAATCCCCTCTCTTACGTCTCTCTTGGCCGAACCAGAAACCTCAACCACCCCCCATCTCTCGGTCTCTCTCCACTTTCGTCCACCATCATTTCCAACACCACAATCATCATCATCATCCTCTTCTACGCATTCATTCACACGCTAGCACATCATGATTAGTAGCGTCGGCATCAAATGCGATCGAAGGCCCGAGATTGAAGGGGCTCGAGTATAAATCGAGGTTGCGGCGCATGGAGCAAGGTAATCAGAGTCTTTAGGCTTCAATGTTGGGGTTTTTAGTTATTTTAATTTGGGTATTAATAATTTGGGGTTTTGAAATCTTTTCATCTATTTCATTTTTATATGTCGAAATCATTTTTAAGACTACAGTTTCGTATATTGATGCTTAATATGGTTGTTTGGAGTAGTTAACCAAAACCTTTAGCCTCGGATTGCTAATATTCAGGTTTTGATTGGGATAAAATATAAATTTATTTCCACCCCTGTTTTGGTCATCTGTTATGCTATGCCTGAGGTAGTGCTAATGGCATTTACGTCGTTGTTTGGCTTCGAATTTTGATTATAATTGTGTTCCAAATTTCAGTACCTATTGGACAATTTGTGGTATTAACATTTCTTTTCCCAGGTTTTCTTAGCTCGAGTGACTAGTGTTTGGCCTTCTATTAATGGGGGTGTTGAGGTTGGGTTGAGCTTGAAGCAAACATGTCCATGGCCTCAATTCCTTTTCTCTTTTGTTTGATTGTTCTGCCTTCTCTATTTACTTTATTTGTTTTTGCCATGCCCAGTTTGATTTGTTATGGCTTGATTTGGTTCACTTATAAGTCTCACTTTAATTTCGGCTATATTGTTTTCCTAGATTTATAAGCCTGATTGTTTTTGTGTTTATGATCTCTTTTTGTTTCTCATAGTATTAAATGACCAAGCCCTAAATGAAAAGGAAAGGAAAAAAACGTAAAAATCAAAAAGTGAAAACCCTAACCGGCTGAGCATGCATGCTGAGCATATGACCTTCTTCCCCCAGTTCCCACGTGGCTCTCACACTGCCCTTGCCCTCTTCTTATTACTTAATCCCTTTTCTTACGTCTCTCTCGGCAGAACCAGAAACCTCAACCGCCCCTGATCTTTCGGTCTCTCTCCACTTTCATCCACCATCATCTCCAACACCACAATCATCATCATCATCATCCTCTTCTGCACATTCATTCGCACGCTAGCACATCATCATCGGTAGCTTCTGCATCCAATGCGATCGAAGGCCCGAGATTGAAGGGGCTCGATTATAAATCCAGGTTGCGCTGCATGGAGCAATGTAATCGGAGTCTTTAGGTTTCAATGTTTGGGTTTTTGGTTATTTTAATTTCAGTATTAGTAATTTGGGGTTTTGAAATCTCTTCATCTATTTCATTTTTGAACGTCGAAATCATTATTTAGATTGCAAATTCGTATATTGATGCTTAATTTGTTGATTTGGAGTAGTTAATCAAAACCTTTAGCCTCTGATTGCTAAGATTCATGTTTTGATTGGGATAAAATATAAATTTATTTCCTCCCCTATTTCGGACATCTATTATGTTCTGCCTGAGGTAGTGCTAATGGCATTTACGTCGTTGTTGGGCCTTGAATTGTGATTCTATTTGTGTTCTGAATGTCTGTTCCTCTTGGAGGATTTGTGGTACTGACATTGCTTTTCCCATGTTTTCTTAGCTCGGGTGACTAGTGTTTAGCCTTCTATTAACGGGGGTGTTGAAGTTGGGTTGAGCTTGAAAAAAACAGGTCCATGGCCTCCATTCCTTTTCTCTTTCGTTCCATTGTTCTGCCTTCTCTATTTACTTCATTTGTTTTTGCCATGCCCAGTTTTACTTGCAATGGGTTGACTTGGTTCACTTTTTAGTGTCACTTTAATTTGGCTATATTGTTTTGCTAGATTTATAAGCCTCATTGTGTTTGTGTTCTCTTTTAGTTTCTCGTAGAATTAGATGTCGAAGCCCTAAATGAAAAGGAAAGGAAAAAAACAGAAAAATCCAAAAGTAAAAATCCTAACGGCTGAGCATGCATGTTGAGCACGTGACCTTCTTCCCCCACTTCCAACGTGGCTCTCACACTGCCCTTGCCCTCTTCTTATTCCTTAATCCCTCCTCTCACCTCTCCCTCGGCAGATCCAGAAACCTCAACCACCCCTGATCTGTCGGTCTCTCCCCACTTTCATCCACCGTCATCTCCAACACCACAATCATCATCATCATCCTCTTCTACGCATTCATTCGCACGCCAGCACATCATCATTAGTAGCTTTGCATCAAATGCGATCGAAGGCCCGAGATTGAAGGGGCTCGTGTATAAATCGAGGTTGCGCTGCATGGAGCAATGTAATCGGAGTCTTTAGGTTTCAATATTGGGGTTTTTAGTTATTTTAATTGGAGTATTAGTAATTTGGGGTTTTGAAATCTTTTGATCTATTTGATTTTTGAATGTTGAAATCATTTTTTAAATTACAATTTCGTATATTGATGCTTAATTTGTTGATTTGGAGTAGTTAATCAAAACCTTTAGCCTCTGATTGCTAACATTCAGGTTCTGATTGGGATAAAATATAAATTTATTTCCTCCCCTATTTCGGACATCTGTTATGTTCTGTATGAGGTGGTGCTAATGGCACTTACGTCGTTGTTGGTCTTCGAATTGTGATTCTGTTTGTGTTCTGAATGTCAGTACCTATTGGAGGATTTGTGATACTGACATTGCTTTCCCTAGGTTTTCTTAGCTCGGGTGACAAGTGTTTAGCCATCTATTAATGGGGGTGTTGAAGTTGGGTTGAGCTTGAAGCAAACATGTCCATGGCCTCCATTCCTTTTCTCTTTCGTTTGATAGTTCTGCCTTCTCTATTTACTTCATTTGTTTTTGCTATAAATGAAAAGCCACGTGCTCAGCATGCACGCTCAACCGTTAGTGTTTTTACATTTGGATTTTTCCTTTTTTTCCTTTTCTTTTCATTTAGGGCTTGGACATCTAATACTATGAGAAACAAAAAGAGAACACAAACACAAACACAATCATGCTCATAAATCTAGGAAAACAATATAGCCAAATTAAAATGACACTAAAAAGTGAACCAAATCAACCCATAGCAAGTCAAACTGGGCATGGCAAAAACAAGTGAAGTAAATAGAGAAGGCAGAACAATGAAATGAAAGAGAAAAGGAATGGAGGCCATGGACTTGTTTTTTTCAAGCTCAACCCAAATTCAACAACCCCGTTAAGAGAAGGCTAAACACTAGTCACTCGAGCTAAGAAAACCTAGGAAAAGCAATGTCAGTACCACAAGTCCTCCAATAGGTACGGACATTCAGAACACAAACAGAATCACAATTCGAGGCCCCAACAACGACGTAAATGCCATTAGCACTACCTCAGGCAGAACATAACAGATGTCCGAAATAGGGAAGGAAATAAATTTATATTTTATCCCAATCCAATCTAATACTATGAGAAACAAAAAGAGAACACAAACACAAACACAATCAGGCCTATAAATCTGGGAAAACAATATAGCCAAACTTAAAGTGAGACTTAAAAGTGAACCAAATCAAGCCATAGCAAATCAAACTGGGCGTGGCAAAAACAAATGAAGTAAATAGAGAAGGCAAAACAATCAAACGAAAGAGAAAAGGAAGGGACGGCATGGACATGTTTGCTTCAAGTTCAACCCAACTTCAACACCCCCATTAATAGAAGGCTAAACACGAGTCACCCGAGCTAAGAAACCTAGGAAAGGCAACGTTAGTACCACAAATTGTCCAATAGGTATTGACATTCAGAACACAAACAGAATCACTATTCGAAGCCTAACAACAGCGTAAATGCCATTACCCCTACCTTAGGCAGAACATAACAGATGACCGAAATACGGGAAGAAATAAATTTATATTTTATCCAAATCAAAACCGGAATCTTAGCAATCAGAGGCTAAAGGTTTTGATTAACTTCTCCAAATCAACAAATTAAGCATCAATATACGAAATTGCAATCTAGAAAGTGATTTCGACATTCAAAAATCAAATAAATGAAAAGATTTCAAAACCCCAAATTACTAATACTCAAATTAAAACAACGAAAAACCCCAACATTGAAACCTAAAGACTCTGATTACATTATTCCATGCACCGCAAGCTCGATTTATGCTTGAGCCCCTTCAATCTCAGGCTTTCGATTGCATTTGATGCGGTTGCCACTGATGATGATGTGCTGGCGGGCAAATGAATGCGTAGAAGAGGATGATGATGATGATTGTGGTGTAGGAGGTGATGGTGGACGAAAGTGGAGGGAGATCGAGCGATGGGGGGTCGTTTAGGTTTCTAGTTCTGCCGAGAGAGAGGTAAGAGAAGGGATTAAGGAATAAGAGGAGGGCAAGGGCAGTGTGGGAGCCACGTGGGAAGTAGGGGAAGAAGGTCACGTGCTCAGCATGCATGCTCAGCCGTGAGCGTTTTTACTCTTTGATTTTTCCATTTTTTTTCTTTCCTTTTCATTTAGGGCTTGGACATCTAATATTGTGAAAAACAAAAAGAGAACACAAACACAAACACAATCAAGCTTATAAATATAGGAAAACAATATAGCCCAAATTAAAGGGAGACTTAAAAGTGAACCAAATCAAGCCATAGCAAATCAAACTGAGCATGGCAAAAACAAATGAAGTAAATAGAGAAGGCAGAACAATCAAACAAAAGAGAAAAGGAATGGAGGCCATGGACACGTTTGCTTCAAGCTCAACCCAACTTCAACACCGCCATTAATAGAAGCCTAAACACTAGTCACCCGAGCTAAGAAAACCTAAGAAAAGCAATGTCAGTACCATAAATCGTCCAATAGGTACTAACACTCGGAACACAAACATAATCACAATTCAAAGCCCAACAACGACATAAATGCCATTAGTACTACCTCAAGCAGAACATAGCAGATGATCGAAATAGGGGAGGAAATAAATTTATATTTTATCCCAATCAAAACCTGAATCTTTGCAATCAGAGGCTAAAGGTTTTGATTAACTACTCCAAATCAACAAATTGAGCATCAATATACGAAATTGTTATCTAAAAAATGATCTCGACATTCAAAAATCAAATAGATGAAACGATTTCAAAACCCCAAATTATTAATACCCAAAATTAAAATAACTAAAAACCCCAACATTGAAACCTAAAGACTCCGATTATGTTGCTCCACGCACCGCAAGGTCGATTTATACTCGAGCCCCTTCAATCTCGGGCCTTGATCGCATTTGATGCAGACGCTACCGATGATGATATGCTGGTGTGCGAATGAATGCGTAGGAGAGGATGATGATGATGACTGTGGTGTTAGAGGTGATGGTGGATGAAAGTGGACAGAGACCGAGATATGGTGGTGGGTTCAGGATTCTAGTTCTACGGAGAGAGCGGTAAGAGAAGGGATTAAGGAATAAGAAGAGGCCAAGGGCAGTGTGAGAGCCATGTGGGAAGTGGGGGAAGAAGGTCACGTGCTCACCATGCACGCTCAGCCATTAGTGTTTTTATTTGGATTTTTCCTTTTTTTTTCGTTTCCTTTTCATTTAGGGCTTGGACAATCAAACGCTCTCGGTCTCTATTTACTTCATTTGTTTTTGCTATTAGGTTTCTGCCTTCTCACTTTAATTTTGGCTATATTGTTTTCCTAGATTTATAAGCCAGATTGTGTTTGTGTTTGTGTTCTGTTTCTGTTTCTCATAGTATTAGATGTCCCAGCACGAAATGAAAAGGAAAGGAAAAAAAAGAAAAGAATCCAACAGTAAAAACCCTAATGGATGAGCATGCATACTGAGCGCATGACCTTCTTCCCCCACTTCCCACGTGGCTCTCACACTGCCCTTGACCTCTTTTTATTCCTTAATCCCTTCTCTTACCTCTCTCTCGGCAGAACTAGAAACCTAAACCGCCTCCCATCTCTCGGTGTCTGTCCACCTTCATCCACCATCACCTCCAACACCACAATCATCATCATCATCCTCTTCTACGCATAAATTCGCACGACAGCACATCATCACCAGTGGCGTCCGCATCACATGCGATCGAAGGCCCGAGATTGAAGGGGCTCGAGTATAAATCGAGGTCGCGGTGCATGGGACAATGTAATCGGAGTCTTTAGGTTTCAATGTTGGGGTTTTTCGTTGTTTTAATTTGAGTATTAGTCGTTTGGGTTTTTAAAATCTTTTCATCTATTTGATTTTTGAATGTCGAAATCATTTTTTAGATTGCAATTTCATATATTGATGCTTAATTTGTTGATTTGGAGTAGTTAATCAAAACCTTTAGCCTCTGATTGCTAAGATTCAGGTTTTGATTGGGATAAAATATAAATTTATTTCCTCCCCTATTTCGATCATCTGTTATGTTCTGCCTGAGGTAGGGGTAATGGCATTTACGCCGTTGTTGGGCTTGGAATTGTGATTCTGTTTGTTTTCTGAATGTCAATACCTATTGGACGATTTGTGGTGTAGACGTTGCCTTTCCCAGGTTTTCTTAGCTCGGGTGACTAGTGTTTAGCCTTCTATTAATGGGGGTGTTCAAGTTGGGTTGAGCTTGAAGCAAACATGTCCATGGCGTCCATTCCTTTTCTCTTTCGTTTGATTGTTCTGCCTTCTCTATTTACTTCACTTGTTTTTGCAACACCCAGTTTGATTTGCTATGGCTTGATTTAGTTCACTTTTAAGTCTCACTTTGAGTTTGGTTGTATTGTTTTCCTAGATTTATTGGCCTGATTGTGTTGTTGTCTGTGTTCTCTTTTTGTTTCTCGTAGTCTTAGATGTGCAAGCCCTAAATGAGAAGGAAAGGAAAAAAATTGAAAAATCCAAAAGAAAAAACCCTAACAGATGAGCATGCATGCTGAACACGTGACATTCTTCCCATACTTCCCACGTGGCTCCCACACTGCCCTTTCCCTCTTTTTATTCCTTAATCCCTTCTCTTACCTCTCTCTTGGCAGAACTAGAAACCTGAACCGCCCCCCATCTCTAGGTCTCAGCCCACTTTCATCCACCATCATCATCCTCTTCTACGCATTCATTCGCACGCTGGCACATCATCATCAGTAGCGTTCGCATCAAATGCGATTGAAGGGGCTCGAGTGTAAATCGAGGTTGCGGTGCATGGAGCAATGTAATTGGACTCTTTTGGTTTCAATGTTGGGGTTTTTAGTTATTTTAATTTAAGTATTAGTGATTTGTGGTTTTGAAATCTTTTCATCTATTTGATTTTTGAATGTCGAAATAATTTTTTAAATTGTAATTTCGTATACTGATGCTTAATTTGTTGATTAGGTGTAGTTAGTCAAAACCTTTAGCCTCTTATTGCTAAGATTCAGGTTTTGATTGGGATAAAATATAAATTTATTTCCTCCCCTATTTCGGTGATCTGTTATGTTCTGCCTAAGGTAGTGCCAATGGCATTCACGTCGTTGTTGGGCTTCAAATTGTGATTCTGTTTGTGTTCTGAATGTCAGTACCTGTTGGACGATTTGTGGTACTGACATTGCTTTTCCCAGGTTTTCTTAGCTCGATTGACTAGTGTTTAGCCTTCTATTGATGGGGGTGATCAAGTTGGGTTGTGCTTGAAGCAAACATGTCCATGGCCTCCATTCCTTTTGTCCTTCGCTTGATTATTCTGCCTTCCCTATTTGCTTCATTTGTTTTTTCCATGCCTAGTTTGATTTGCTATGGCTTGATTTGGTTCACTTTTAAGTCTCACTTTAATTTTGGGTATATTGTTTTCCTAGATTTATAAGCCAGATTGTGTTTGTGTTTGTGTTCTCTTTCTGTTTCTCGTTGTATTAGATATCCCAGCCCTAAATGAAAAGGAAAGGAAAAAAAAGAAAAAATCCAACAGTAAAAACCCTAACGGCTGAGCATGCATGCTGAGCACGTGACCTTCTTCCCCCACTTCACACGTGGCTCTCACACTGCCCTTGCCCTCTTTTTTTTCCTTAATCCCTTCTCTTACCTCTCTCTCGGCAGAACTAGAAAGCTGAACTGCCCCCCATCTCTCGGTCTCTGTCCACCTTCATCCACCATCACCTCCAACACCACAATCATCATCATCATCCTCCTCTACGCATTCATTCGCACCCCAGCACATCAGCATCAGTGGCGTCTGCATCAAATGCGATGGTAGGCCCGAGATTGAAGGGGCTCGAGTATAAATCGAGGTTGCGGTGCACGGAACAATGTAATCGGAGTCTTTAGGTTTCAATGTTGGGGTTTTTCGTTGCTTTAATTTGAGTATTAGTCGTTTGGGGTTTTAAAATGTTTTGATCTATTTGAATCTTGAATGTCGAAATCATATTTTAGATTGCAATTTCATATATAGATGCTTAATTTGTTGATTTGGAGTAGTTAATCAAAACCTTTAGCCTCTGATTGCTAAGATTCAGGTTTTGATTGGGATAAAATATAAATTTATTTCCTCCCCTATTTTGGTCATCTGGTATGTTCTGCCTGAGGTAGGGCTAATGGCATTTACGCCATTGGTGGGCTTCGAATTGTGATTCTTTTTGTGTTCTGAATGTCAATACCTATTGGAAGATTTGTGGTATTGACGTTGCCTTTCCCTGGTTTTCTTAGCTCGGGTGATTAGTGTTTAGCCATTTATTAATGGGGGTGTTGAAGTTGTGTTGAGCTTGAAGCAAATATGTCCATGGCCTCCATTCCTTTACTCTTTCGTTTGATTGTTCTGCCTTCTCTATTTACTTCATTTCTTTTTGCCACGCCCAGTTTGATTTCCTATGGCTTGATTTGGCACTTTTAAGTCTCACTTTATGTTTGGCTATATTGTTTTCCTAGATTTATAGGCCTGACTGTGTTTGTGTTTGCGTTCTCTTTTTGTTTCTCGTAGTCTTAGATGTGCAAGCCCTAAACGAAAAGGAAAGGAAAAAAATGGAAAAACCCAAAAGAAAAAAGCCTAACGGCTGAGCATGCATGCTGAGCACGTGACCTTCTTTCCCCACTTCCCACGTTGCTCCCACACTGCCCTTGCCCCGTTGTTATTTCTTAATCCCTTATCTTACCTCTCTCTCGGCAGAACTAGAAACCTGAACCGCCCCCCATCTCTGGGTCTCAGTCCACTTTCATCCACCATCACCTCCAACACCACAATCATCATCATCATCATCCTCTTCTACGCATTCATTCGCACGCTAGCACATCACCATCAGTAGCGTCCGCATCAAATGCAATTGAAGGCCCGAGATTGAAGGGGCTCGAGTATAAATCGAGGTTCCCGTGCATGGAGCAATGTAATCGGAGTCTTTTAGTTTCAATGTTGGTTTTTTAGTTATTTTAATTTGAGTATTAGTGATTTGGGGTTTTGAAATCTTTTCATCTATTTGATTTTTGAATGTCGAAATAATTTTTTAGGTTGCAATTTCGTATATTGATGCTTAATTTGTTGATTTGGAGTAGTTAACCAAAACCTTTAACCTCTGATTGCTGAGATTTAGGTTTTGATTGGGATAAAATATAAATTTATTTCCTCCCCTATTTTCGCCATCCGTTATATTCTGCCTGACGTAGGGCAAATGGCATTTACGTCATTGTTGGGCTTCGAATTGTGATTCTGTTTGTGTTCTGAATGTCAATACCTATTGGACGATGTGTGGTACTGACGTTGCCTTTACCAGGTTTTCTTAGCTAGGGTGACTAGTGTTTAGCCTTCTATTAATGGGGTGTTGAAGTTCGGTTGAGCTTGAAGCAAATATGTCCATGGCCTCCATTCCTTTTCTCTTTCGTTTGATTGTTCTGCCTTCTCTATTTACTTCATTTGTTGCTGCCATGCCCAGTTTGGTTTGCTATGGCCTGATTTGGTTCACTTTTAAGTCTCACTTTAAGTTTGGCGATATTGTTATCCTAGATTTATAGGCCTGATTGTGTTTGTGTTTGTGTTCTCTTTTTGTTTCTCGTAGTCTTAGATGTGCAAGCCCTAAATGAAAAGGAAAGGAAAAAAATAGAAAATAGAAAATTCAAAAAGAGAAAACCCTAACGGCTGAGCAAGCATGCTGAGCACGTGACCTTCTTCCCCACGTCCCACGCGGTTCCCACACTGCCCTTGCTCTCTCGTTGTTCCTTAATCCCTTCTCTTACCTCTCTCTCGGTAGAACGAGAATCCTGAACCGCCCCCTATCTCTCGGTCTCAGTCCACTTTCATCCACCATCACCTCCAACACCACAATCATCATCATCATCCTCTTCTACGCATTCATTCGCACACTACCACGTCATCATCAATAGAGTTCGCATCAAATGCGATTGAAGGCCCGAGATTGAAGGGGCTCGAGTATAAATCGAGGTTGCGGTGCATGGTGCAATGTAATCGGAGTCTTTAGGTTTCAACGCTGGGGTTTTTAGTTGTTTTAATTTGAGTATTAGTAATTTGGGGTTTTGAAATAGTTTC
>JACYFF010029780.1:127727-142064 GCA_017589665.1 Selenicereus undatus
AAAGGTTTTGGTTAACTGCTCCAAACCAACAAATTAAGCATCAATATGCGAAATTGCAATCTCAAAAATGATTTCGACATTCAAAAATGAAATAGATGAAAAGATTTCAAAACCCCAAATTAATAATACTGAAATTAAAATAACTAAAAACCCCAACATTAAAACCTAAAGACTTTGATTACCTTGCTCCATGCACCGTAACCTCGATTTATACTCGAGCCCCATCAACCTCGGGCCTTCGATCGGATTTGATGCGGACGCTACTGATGATGATGTGCTAGCGCGCGAATGAATGCGTAGAAGAGTACGATTATGATGATTGTGGTGTTGGAGATGATGATGGATGAAAGTCGAGAGAGACCAAGAGATGGGGGGTGGTTGAGGTTTCTAGTTTGATCGAGAGAGAGGTAAGAGAGGGGATTAAGGAATAAGAAGAGGGCAAGGGCAGTGTGAGAGCCATGCGGGAAGTGGGGGAAGACGGTCACATGCTCAGCATGCATGCTCAGCTGTTAGGGTTTTTACTTTTGGATTTTTTCGTTTTTTTCCTTTCATTTTATTTAGGGCTTCGACATCTAATACTACGAGAAACAAATAGAGAACACAAACACAAACACAATCAGGCTTATAAATCTAGGAAAACAATATTGCCAAAATTAAAGTGACACTTAAAATTGAACCAAATCAACCCATAGCAAGTCAAACTGGGCATAGCAAAAACAAATGAAGCAAATAGAGAAGGAAAAATAATCAAACGAAAGAGAAAAGGAATGGAAGTCATGGACATGTTGCTTCAAGCTCAACCCAACTTCAACTCCCCGGTTAATAGAAGGCTAGACACTAGGCACCCGAGCTAAGAAAACCTTGGAAAAGCAATGTCAGTACCACAAATCCTCCTATAGGTACTGACATTCAGAACACAAAGAGAATCACAATTCGAGGCCCAACAACGACGCAAATGCCATTAGCACTACCTCAGGCAGAACAGAACAGATGTCCGAAATAGGGGAGGAAATAAATTTATATTCTATCCCAATCAAAACATGAATCTTAGCAATCAGAGGCTAAAGGTTTTGATTAGCTACTCCAAATCAACAAATTAAGCGTCAATATACGAAATTCCAATCTAAAAAATGATTTCGACATTCAAAAATGAAATAGATGAAAAGATTTCAAAACCCCAAATTACTAATACTCAAATTAAAATAACTGAAAACCCCAACATTGAAACCTAAAGACTCCGATTACCTTGCTCAATGCACCGCAACCTCGATTTATACTCGAGCCCCTTCAATCTCGGTCCTTCGATCGCGTTGGATGCAGAAGCTACTGATGATGATGTGCTGGTTTGCGAATGAATGTGCAGAAGAGGAAGATGATGATGATGATTGTGGTGTTGGAGATGATGGTGGATGAAAGTGGAGAGAGACCAAAAGATCAGGGGTGGATGAGGTTTCCGGTTCTGCCAAGAGAGAGGTAAGAGAAGGCATTAAGGAATAAGAAGAGGGCAAGGGCAGTGTGAGAGCCACGTGGGAAGCCGGGGAAGAAGGTCACGTGGTCAGCATGCATGCTCAGCCATTAGGGTTTTCCTTTTGGATTTTTCCGTTTTTTTCCTTTCCTTTTCATTTAGGGCTTGGACATCTAATATTACGAGAAACAAAAAAAGATCATAAACACAAAAACAATCAGCCTTATAGATCTAGGAAAACAATATAGCCAAAATTAAAGTCAAACTTGTAAGTAAACCAAATCAAATTGGGCATGGCAAAAACAAATGAATTAAATAGAGAGGGCAGAATAATCAAACGATAGAGATAAGGAATGGAGGCCATGGACATGTTTGCCTTAAGCTCAACCCAACCTCGACACCCCCAGTAATAGAAGGCGAAACACTAGTCACTCGAGCTAAGAAAACCTGGGAAAAACAATGTTAGTACCACAAGTCGTCGAATAGGTACTGACATCCAGAACACAAACAGAATCACAATTCGAAGCCAAAAAACGATGTAAATGCCATTAGCACTACCTCAGGCAGAGCATAACAGATGATCAAAATATTGGAGGAAATGAATTCATATTTTATCCCATTTAAATCCTGAATCTTAGCAATCTGAGGCTATAGGTTTTGATTGACTGCTCCAAACCAACAAATCAAGCATCAATATACGAAATTCCAATCTCAAAAATGATTTTGACATTCAAAAACGAAATAGATGAAAAGATTTCAAAACCCTAAATTACTAATACTCAAATTAAAATAACTAAAAACCCCAACATTGAAACCTAAAGACTTTGATTACCTTGCTCCATGCACCGCAACCTCGATTTATACTCGAGCCCCTTCAATCTTGGGCCTTCAATCGCATTTGATGCGGACGCTACTGATGATGATGTGTTGCCGTGCGAATGAATGCATAGAAGAGGACGATTATGATGATTGTGGTGTTGGAGATGGCGATGGCTGAAAGTGGAGAGAGACCGAGAGATGGGGGGTGGTTGAGGTTTCTGGTTCGGCCGAGAGAGAGGTAAGAGAGGGGATTAAGGAATAAGAAGTGGGCAAGGGCAGTGTGAGAGCCTTGTGGGAAGTGATGGAACAAGGTCACGTGCTCAGCACGCATGCTCAGCCGTTAGGGCTTTTACTTTTAGATTTTTCCGTTTTTTTTCCTTTCCTTTTTATTTAGGGCTTCGACATCTAATACTACGACAAACAAAAAGAGAACACAAACACAAACACAATCAGGCTTATAAATATAGGAAAACAATATAGCCAAAATTAAACTGACACTTAAAAGTGAACCAAATCAACCCATAGCAACTCAAACTGGGCATGGCAAAAACAAATGAAGTAAATAGAGAAGGCTGAATAATCAAATGAAAGAGAAAAGGAATAGAGGCCATGGGCATGTTTGCTTCAAGCTCAACCCAACTTCAACACCCCCGTTAGTAGAAGGCTAAACACTAGTCGCCCGAGCTAAGAAAACTTTGGAAAAGCAATGTCAGTGCCACAAATCCTCCAATAGGTACTGACATTTAGAACTCAAACAGAAACACAATTCGAGGCCGAACAACGACGGAAATGCCATTAGCACTACCTCAGGCAGAACATAACAGATGTCCGAAATTGGGGAGCAAATAAATTTATATTTTATCCCAATCAAAACCTGAATCTTAGCAATCAGAGGCTAAAGCTTTTGATCAACTACTCCAAATCAACAAATTAAGCATCAATATATGAAATTGCAATCTAAAAAATGATTTCGACATTCAAAAATGAAATAGGTGAAAAGATTTCAAAACCCCAAATTACTAATACTAAAATTAAAATAACTGAAAACCCCAACATTGAAACCTAAGGATTCCGATTGCATTGCTCCATGCAGCGCAACCTCGATTTATACTCGAGCCCCTTCAATCTCGGACCTTCGATCGCATTTTACGTGGAAGCTACTGATGACGATGTGCTCGCCTGCGAATGAATGTGCAGAAGAGGATGATGATGATGATGATTTTGGTGTTGGAGATGATGGTGGACGAAAGTGGAGATAGAACGAGAGATGGGGGGTGGTTGAGGTTTCTTGTTCTGCCGAGAGAGACGTAAGAGAAGGGATTAAGGAATAAGAAGAGGGCAAGGGCAGTGTGAGAGCCACGTGGGAAGTGGGGGAAGAAGGTCACGTGCTCAGCATGCATGCTCAGCCGTTAGGGCTTTTACTTTTGGATTTTTCCGTTTTTTTCCTTTCCTTTTCATTTAGGGCTTCGACGTATAACAGTACGAGAAACAAAAAGAGAACACAAACACAAACACAATCAGGCTTATAAATCTAGGAAAATAATATAGCCAAAATTAAAGTGACACTTAAAAGTGAGCCAAATCAACCCATAGCAAGTCAAACTGGGCATGGCAAAAACAAATGAAGTAAATAGAGAAGGCAGAACAACCAAACGAAAGAGAAAAGGAGTGCAGGTCATGGACATGTTTGCTTCAAGCTCAACCCAACTTCAACACCCCCATTAATAGAAGGCTAAACACTAGCCACCCGAGCTAAGAAAACCTGGAAAAAGCAATGTCAGTACTACAAATCCTCCAATAGGTACTGACATTCAGAACACAAAAATAATCACAATTCCAAGCCCAAAAATGACGTAAACGCCATTAGCACTACCTCAGGTAGAACATAACAGATGTCCGAAATAGGGGAGGAAATAAATTTATAATTTATCCCAATCAAAACCTGAATCTTAGCAATCAGAGGCTAAAGATTTTGATTAACTTCTCCAAATCAAAACATTAAGGATCAATATACTAAATTGCAATCTAAAAAATGATTTCGACATTCAAAAATGAAATAGATGAAAAGATTCCAAAACTCCAAAATACTAATACTCAAATTAAAATAACTAAAAACCCCAACATTGAAACCTAAAGACTCCGATTACATTGCTCCATGCGGCGCAACCTCGATTTATACTCGAGCCCCTTCAATCTCGGGCCTTCAATCGTATTTGATGCGGAAGCTACTGATGATGACGTGCTGGCGTGCGAATGAATGCGTAGAAGAGGATGATGATGATGATTGTGGTGTTGGAGATGATGGTGGATGAAAGTGGAGAGAGACCGAAAGGTAAGGGGTGGTTGAGGTTTCTGGTTCTGCCGAGAGAGAGGTAAGAGAAGGGATTAAGGAATAAGAAGAGGGCAAGGGCAGTGTGAGAGCCACGTGGGAAATGGGGGAAGAAGGTCACGTGCTCAATATGCATGCTTAGCTGTTAGGGTTTTCCTTTTGGATTTTTCCGTTTTTTTCCTTTCTTTTTCATTTAGGGCTTGGGCATCTAATACTACGAGAAACAAAAAGAGATCATAAACACAAAAACAATCAGGCTTATAAATGTAGGAAAACAATATAGCGAAAATTGAAGTGAGACTTGTAAGTTAACCAAATCAAGCCATAGCAAATCAAACTGGGCATGGCAAAAAAAAATGAAGTAAATAGAGAAGGCAGAACAATCAATCGAAAGAGAAAAGGAATGGAGGCAATGGACATGTTTGCTTCAAGATCAACCCAACCTCAACACCCCCATTAATAGAAGGCCAAATACTAGTCACTTGAGCTAAGAAAACCTGGGAATAATAATGTTGGTAGCACAAATCGTCCAATAGGTACTGACATTCGGAACACAAACAGAATCACAATTCGAAGCCAAACAACAATGTAAATGCCATTAGCACTACCTCAGGCAGAGCATAACAGATGATCGAAATATTGGAGGAAATGAATTTATATTTTATGCCAATCAAAACTTGAATCTTAGCAATCCGAGGTTAAACGTTTTGATTATTTGCTCCAAACCAAAAAAATCAAGCATCAATATACGAAATTGCAATCTCAAAAATAATTTTGACATTCAAAAATGAAATAGATGAAAAGATTTCAAAACCCCAAAGTACTAACACTGAAATTAAAATAACTAAAAACCCCAACATTGAAACCTAAAGACTCTGTTTACCTTGCTCCATGCACCGCAACCTCGATTTATACTCGAGCCCCTTCAATCCCGGGCCTTCGATCGCATTTGACGCGAACGCTACTGATGATGATGTGCTGGCTTGCGAATTAATGCGTAGAAGAGGACAATTATGATGATTGCGTTGTTGGAGATGACGGTGGATGAAAGTGGAGAGAGACCGAGAGATGGAGGGCGGTTGAGGTTTCTGGTTCGGCCGAGAGAGGGGTAAGAGAGGGGATTAAGGAATAAGAAGAGGGCAAGGGCAGTGTGAGAGCCATGTGGGAAGTGGGGGAAGAAGGTCACGTGCTCAGCATGCATGCTCAGCCGTTAGGGCTTTTACTTTTGGATTTTTCAATTTTTTTCCTTTCCTTTTCATTTAGGGCTTCGACATCTAATACTACGAGAACAAAAAGAGAACACAAACACAACCACAATCAGGCTTATAAATCTTAGAAAACAATATAGCCAAAATTAAACTGACACTTAAAAGAGAACCAAATCAACCCATAGCAAGTCAAACTGGGCATGGCAAAAACAAATGAAGTAAATAGAGAAGACAGAATAATCAAACGAAAGAGAAAAGAAATGGAGGCCATGGACATGTTTGCGTCAAGCTCAACCCAACTTCAACACCCCCACTAAAAAAAGCCTAAACACTAGTCACCCGAGCTAAGAAAACCTGGGAAAAGCAATGTCAGTACCACAAATCGTCCAATAGGTACTGACATTCAGAACTCAAACGGAAACACAATTCGAGGCCCAACAACGACGTAAATGCCATTAGCACTACCTCAGGCAGAACATAACAGATGTCCGAAATAAGGGAGGAAATAAATTTATATTTTATCCCAATCAAAACCTGAATCTTAGCAATCAAAGGCTAAAGGTTTTGATTAACTACTCCAAATCAACAAATTAAACATCAATATATGAAATTGGAATCTAAAAAATGATTTCGACATTCAAAAATCAAATAGACGAAAAGATTTCAAAACCCCAAATTACTAATACTCAAATTAAAATAATTGAAAACCTCAACATTGAAACCTAAAGACTCCGGTCGCATTGCTCCATGCAGCGCAACCTCGATTTATACTCGAGCCCCTTCAATCTCGGGCCTTCGATCGAATTGGATGCGGAAGATATTGATGATCATGTGTTGGCCTGCGAATGAATGCTTAGAAGAGGACGATTACGATGATTCTGGTGTTGGAGATGATAGTGGTTGAAAATGGAGAGAGACCGAGAGATGGGGGGGTTGAGGTTTCTGGTTCGACCGAGAGAGAGGTAAGGGAGGGGATTAAGGAATAAAAAGAGGGCAAGGGCAGTGTGAGAGTCATGTGGGAAGTGAGGGAAGAAGGTCACCTACTCAGCATGCATGCGCAGCCGTTAGGGTTTTTTCTTTTGGATTTTTCCATTTTTTTCCTTTCCTTTTCGTTTAGGGCTTGCACATCTAAGACTACGAGAAACAAAAAGAGAACACAAACACAAACACAATCAGGCCTATAAATCTAAGAAAACAATATAGCGAAAATTAAAGTGAGACTTATAAGTGAACCAAATCAAGCCTTAGAAAATCAAACTGGGCATGGCAAAAACAAACGAAGTAAATAGAGTAGGCAGAACAATCAAATGAAAGAGAAAAGGAATGGAGGCCATGGACATGTTTGCTTCAAGCTCAACCCAACCTCAACACCCCCATTAATAGAAGGCCAAACACTAGACATTCGAGCTTAGAAAACCTGGGAAAAACAATGTTCGTTCCACAAATCGTCCAATAGGTACTGACATTCACAATACAAACAGAATCACAATTCGAAGCCAAACAATGACGTAAATGCCATTAGCACTACCTCAGGCAGAGCATAACAGATGACCGAAATATTGGGGGAAATAAATTTATATTTTATCCCAATTAAAACCTGAATCTTAGCAATCTGAGCCTAAAGCTTTTGATTAACTGCTCCAAACCAACAAATTAAGCATCAATATAAGAAATTACAATCTCAAAAATGATTTTCACATTCAAAAAGGAAATAGATGAAAAGATTTCAAAACCCCAAATTACTAATACTCAAATTAAAATAACTAAAAACCCCAACATTAAAACTTAAATACTCTGATTTCCTTGCTCCATGCACCGCAACCTCGATTTATACTCGTGCCCCTTCAACCTCGGGCCTTCGATCGCATTTGATGCAGACGCTACTGATGATGATGTGCTGGCGTGCGAATGACTGCGTAGAAGAGGACGATTACGATGATTGTGGTGTTGGAGATGATGGTGGATGAAAGTGGAGAGAGACCGACAGATGGGGGGTGGTTGAGGTTTCTGGTTCGACTGAGAGAGAGGTAAGAGAGGGGATTAAGGAATAAGAAGAGGGCAAGGGCAGTGTGAGAGCCATGTGGGAAGTGGGGGAAGAAGGTCACGTGCTCAGCATGCATGCTCAGCCGTTAGGGTTTTTACTTTTGGATTTTTTCGTTTTTTTCTATTCCTTTTCATTTAGGGCTTGGACATCTAATACTACAAGAAACAAAAAGAGATCACAAACCTAAAATCAATCAGTCCTATAAATCTAGGAAAACAATATAGCAAAAATTAAAGTGAGACTCATAAGTGAACCAAATCAAGCCATAGCAAATCAAACTGGGCATGGCAAACACAAATGAAGTAAATAGAGAAGGCAGAACAATCAAACGAAAGAGAAAAGGAACGGAGGCCATGGACATGTTTGCTTCAAGATCAACCCAACCTCAACACCCCCATTAATAGAAGGCCAAACACTAGTCACTCGAGCTAAGAAAACCTTGGAAAAACAATGTTAGTGCCACAAATCGTCCAATAGGTACTGACATTCAGAACACAAACAGAATCACAATTCGAAGCCAAACAAAGACGTCAATGCCATTAGCACTACCTCAGGAAGAGCATAACAGATGGCCGAAATGTTGGAGGAAATGAATTTATATTTTATCCAAATGAAAACCTGAATCTTAGCAATCCGAGGCTAAAGGTTTTGATTAACTGCTCCAAACTAACAAATTAAGCATCAATATACGAAATTGCAATCTCGAAAATAACTTTGACATTCAAAAATGAAATAGATGAAAAGATTTCAAAACCCAAAATTACTAATACTCAAATTAAAATAACTAAAAACCCCAACATTGAAACCTAAAGACTCTGATTACATTGCCCCATGCAGCGCAACCTCGATTTATACTCGACCCCTTCATTCTTTAGCCTTCGTTCGCATTTGATGCGGAAGCTACTGATGATGATGTGCTGGCGTGCGAATGCATGCGTAGAAGAGGATGATGATGATGATTGTGGTGTTCGAGATGATGGTGGATGAAAGTGGAGAGAGACCGAAAGATCAGGGGTGGTTGAGGTTTCTGGTTCTGCCGAGAGAGAGGTAAGAGAAGGGATTAAGGAATACGAAGATGGCAAGGGCAGTGTGAGAGCCACGTGGGAAGTGGGAGAAGAAGGTCACGTGCTCAGCATGGACGCTCCAAACCAACAAATTAAGCATCAGTATACGAAATTGCAATCTAAAAAATGATTTCGACTTTCAAAAATGAAATAGATGAAAAGATTTCAAAACCCCAAATTACTAATACTCAAATTAAAATAACTAAAAACGCCAACGTTGAAACCTAAAGACTCTGTTTGCATTGCTCCATGCAGCGCAACCTCGATTTATACTCGAGCCCCTTCAATCTCGGGCCTTCGATCGCATTTGATGCGGAAGCTACTGATGATGATGTGCTGGCATGCGCATGAATGCGTAGAAGAGGATGATGATGATGATTGTGGTGTTGGAGATGATGATGGATAATACTGGAGAGGGACCGACAGATCAGGGGTGGCTGAGGTTTCCGGTTCTGTCCAGAGAGAGGTAAGAGAAGGGATTAAGGAATAAGAAGAGGCCAAGGGCAGTGTGAGAGCCACGTGGGAAGTGGGGGAAGAAGGCCATGTGCTCAGCATGCATGCCCAACCGTTAGGGTTTTTACTTTTGGATTTTTCCGTTTTTTTCCTTTCCTTTTCATTTAGGGCTTGGACATCTAATACTACGAGAAACAAAAAGAGATCACAAACACAAAAACAATCAGGCTTATAAATCTAGGAAAACAATATAGCCAAAATTAAAGTGAGACTTATAAGTGAACCAAATCAAGCCACAACAAATCAAACTGGGCATGGCAAAAACAAATGAAGTAAATAGAGAAGGCAGATCAATCACACGAAAGAGAAAAGGAACGGAGGCCATGGACATGTTTGCTTCAACCTCAACCAAACCTCAACACCCCCATCAATAAAAGGCTAAATACTAGTCACTCGAGCTAAGAAAACCTGGGAAAAACAATGTCAGTACCACAAATCGTCCAATAGGTACTGACATTCACAACACAAACAGAATCACAATTGGAAGCCAAACAACGACCTAAATGCCATTAGCACTACCTCAGGCAGAGCATAACAGATGACCGAAATAGGGGAGCAAATGAATTTATATTTTATCCCAATCAGAACCTGAATCTCAGTAATCCGAGGCTAAAGGTTTTGATTAACTGCTCTAAACCATAACTAAAAATGATTTTGACATTAAAAAATGAAATGGATGAAAAGACTTCAAAACCCCAAATTACTTATACTCAAATTAAAATAACTAAAAACCCCAACATTGAAACCTTAAGACTCTAATTACCTTGCTCCATGCACTGCAACCTCGATTTACACTCGAGCCGCTTCAATCTCGGGCCTTCGATTGCATTTGATGCTGACGCTACTGATGATGATGTGTTGGCGTGCAAATAAATGCGTAGAAGAGGATGATGATTATTATGGTGTTTGAGTTGATGGTGGATGAAAGTGGAGAGAGACCGAGAGATAGGGACTGGTTGAGGATTCTGATTCGGCTGAGAGAGAGGCAAGAGAAGGGACTAAGGAACAAGAAGAGGGCAAGTGTAGTGTTGGAGCCATGTAGGAAGTGGGGGAAGAAGGTCACGTGCTCAGCATGCATGCCGAGCCATTAGGGTTTTTACTTTTGGATTTTTCCGTTTTTTTCCTTTCCTTTTCATTTAGGGCTTCGACATCTAATACTACCAGAAATAAAAAGAGCACGCAAACACAAACGCAATCGGGCTTATAAATCTAGGAAAACAACATAGCCAAAATTAAAGTGACACTTAAAGGTGAACCAAATCAACCCATGGCAAGTCAAACTGGGCATGGCAAAAACAAATGAAGTAAATAGAGAAGGCAGAACAATCAAACGAAAGAGAAAAGGAATGGAGGCTATGGACATGTTTGCTTAAAGCTCAACCCAACCTCAACACCCCCATTAATAGAAGGCTAAACACTAGTCACCCGAGCTAAGAAAACTTGGGAAAAGCAATGTCAGTAGCACAAATCCTCCAATAGGTACTGACATTCAGAACACAAACAGAATCACAATTCGAAGCCCAACAACGACGTAAATGCCATTAGCACTACCTCAGGCAGACCATAACAGATGTCCGAAATAGGGGAGGAAATAAATTTATATTTCATCCCAATCAAAACGGGAATCTTAGCAATCAGAGGCTAAAGGTTTTTGACTAGCTTCTTCAAATCAACAAATTTATCATCAATATACGAAATTGCAATCCAAAAAATGATTTCGACATTCGAAAATCAAATAGTTGAAAAGATTTCAAAACCCCAAACTACTTATACTCAAATTAAAATAACTAAAACCCCAACATTGAAACCTAAAGACTCTGATTACCTTGCTCCATGCACCGCAACCTCGATTTATACTCGAGCCCCTTCAATGTCAGGTCTTCGATCGCGTTTAATGCGGACGGTACTGATGATGTTGTGCTGGCGTGCGAAAGAATGCGTAGAAGAGGACGACTGTGATGATTGTGCTGTTGGAGATGATGGTGGATGAAAGTGGAGAGAGACCGAGAGATGGGGGGCGGTTGAGGTTTCTGGTTCGGCCGAGAGAGAGGTAAGAGAGGGGACTAAGGAATAAAAAGAGGGAAAGGGTAGTGTGAGAGCCATGTGGGAAGTGGGGGAAGAAGGTCACGTGCTCAGCATGCACGCTCAGCCGTTAGGGTTTTTCCTTTTGGATTTTTTCGTTTTTTTCATTTCCTTTTCATTTAGGGCTTCAACATCTAATACTACGAGAAACAAAAAGAGAACACAAACATGAACACAATGAGACTTATAAATGTACGAAAACAATATAGCCAAAATTAAAGTGACACTTAAATGTGAACCAAATTAACCCATATCAAGTCAAACTGGGCATGGCAAAAACAAACGAAGTAAATAGGGAAGGCGAAACAATCAAACGAAAGAGAAAAGGAATGGAGGACATGGACATGTTTGCTTCAAGCTCAACCCAACTTCAACACCTCCATTAATAGAAGGCTAAACACTAGTCACTTGAGCTTAGAAAACCTGGGAAAAGTAATGTCAGTAGCACAAATCCTCCAATAGGCACTGACATTCAGAACACAAACAGAATCACAATTCGAAGCCCAACAGCGACGTAAATGCCATTTGCACTACCTCAGGCAGAGCATAACAGATGACCGAAATATTGGGGGAAATAAATTTATATTTTGTCCCGATTAAAACCTGAATCCTAGCAATCAGAGGCTAAAGGTTTTGATTGACTTCTCCAAATCAACAAATTAAGCATCAATATACGAAATTGGAATCTAAAAAATGATTTCGACATTCAAAAATGAAATAGATGAAAAGATTTCAAAACCCCAAATTACTAATTCTCAAATTAAAATAACTAAAAACACCAACATTGAAACCTAAGGACTCCGATTACATTCCTCCATGCAGCGCAACCTCGATTTGTACTCGAGCCCCTTCAATCTCGGACCTTCGATCGCATTTTATGTGGAAGCTACTGATGATGATGTGCTGGCGTGTGAATGAATGCGTAGAAGAGGATGATGATGATGATTGTGGTGTTGGAGATGATGGTGGATGAAAGTGCAGAGAGACCGAAAGATCAGGGGTGGTTGAGGTTTCTGGTTCTGCCGAGAGAGAGGTAAGAGAAGGGATTAAGGAATAAGAAGAGGGCAAGGGCAGTGTGAGAGCCACATGGGAAGTGGGGGAGAAGGTCACGTGCTCTGCATGCATGCTCAACCGTTAGCGTTTTTACTTTTCGATTTTTCCGCTTTTTGTCCTTTCCTTTTCATTTAGGGCTTGGACATCTAATACTACGAGAAACAAAAAGAGATCACAAACACAAAAACAATCAGGCTTATAAATCTACGAAAACAATATAGCCAAAATTAAAGTGAGTCTTATAAGTGCACCAAATCAAGCCACTACAAATCAAACTGAGCCTGGCAAAAACAAATGAAGTAAATAGAGAAGGCAGAACAATCAAACGAAAGAGAAAAGGAATGGAGGCGATGCACATGTTTGCTTCAAGCACAACCCAACCTCTACGCCCCCATCAATAGTAGGCAAAATACCAGTCACTTTAGCTAAGAAAACCTGGGAAAAACAATGATAGTACCACAAATCGTCCAATAGGTACTGGCATTCAGAACACAGATAGAATCACAATTCGGAACCAAACAATGACGTAAATGCCATTAGCACTACCTCAGGGAGAGCATAACAGATGACTGAAACAAGGGAGGAAGTGAATTTATGTTTTATCGCAATCAAAACCTGAATCTTAGCAATCCGAGGCTAAAGGTTTTGATTACCTGCTCCAGACCAACAAATTAAGAATCAATATACGAAATTGCAATCTTAAAAATGATTTTGACATTCAAAAATGAAATAGATGAAAAGATTGGAAAACCCCAAATTACTAATACTCAAATTAAAATAACTAAAAACCCCAACATTGAAACCTAAAGGCTCTGTTTACCTTGCTCCATGCACCGCAACCTCTATTTAAACGCGAGCCCCTTCATACTTGGGCCTTCGATCGCATTTGATGCGGACGCTACTGATGAAGATGTGTTGGCGTGCGAATGAATTCGTAGAAGAGGATGATGATTATTGTGGTGTTGGAGATGATGGTGGATGAAAGTGGAGAGAGGCCGAGAGATGGGGGGTGGTTGAGGTTTCTGGTTCGGCCGAGCGAGAGGTAAGAGAAGGGATTAAGGAACAAGAAGAGGGCAAGGGCAGTGTGGGAGCCATGTGAGAAGTGGGGGAAGAAGGTCACGTGCTCAGCATGCAAGCTCAACCGTTAGGGTTTTTACTTCGACATCTAATACTAGGAGAAATAAAAAGAGAACACAAACACAAACACAATCAGGCTTATAAATCTAGGAAAACAATATAGCCAAAATTAAAGTGGCACTTAAAAGTGAACCAAATCAACCCATAGCAAGTCAAACTAGGCATGGCAAAAACGAATGAAGTAAATACAGAAAGCAGAACAATCAAACGAAAGAGAAAAGGAATGGAGGCCATGGACATGTTTGCTTCAAGCTCAACCCAACCTCTACGCCCCCATCAATAGAACGCTAAATACTAGTCACTTTAGCTAAGAAAACCTGGGAAAAACAATGTCAGTACCACAAATTGTCTAATAGGTACTAACATTCAGAACACAAACAGAATCACAATTCGAGGCCAAACAACGACGTAAATGCCGTTAGCACTATCTCAGATGGAGCATAACAGATGACAAAAATTGGGGAGGAAATGAATTTATATTTTATCCCAATCAAAACCTGAATCCTAGCAATCCGAGGGTAAAGGTTTTGATTTGCTGCTCCAAACCAACAAATTAGGCATCAATATACGAAATTCCAATCTTAAAAATGATTTCGACATTCAAAAATGAAATAGATGAAAAG
>JACYFF010029791.1:0-11490 GCA_017589665.1 Selenicereus undatus
CTGAGATAGGTTGCTGATACCGGTTTAAGGCTCGCTGATGTATAGCTCGGTTCAAGATAACAACGAGTACACTAGATTGGCTTGATTGATAAATATATTTGATACATTCTGAAGTGAGTGAGTAATAAAGGTTTGAGGTCAAGAGAGACATATCTTGGTTCAAAATAGCATAAACTACAATAACTTGGTATGATAAATATGGTTTCTAAGTCACAACTCTCCCCACTTCTGATATTTCATTCATAAATCCATTAGATATAGAATTCCACCCCAAATGAATCATTGAACTCAAAAGAAGCTATTAAGCTCACTAAGCTTGGTATTTTCTTTGTAAAATCCATAAATAATTCAAAACTCATAAACAATCTCCCAAATTGTAATACTTGTCTTCTTCTTTCTTCTTGATCAAGCTGAAAGCTCCATGAATATTCATTTCCCCCTTAAATGACCTTACTTGGCCCAAATACAAAAAATCAATGCATTATCAATCTCACTCAATCTTTATAATTGCTCTTTACACAATTACTCAAAATGCTTCCAAAAATCACCAAACTCAAAATACTCAACCAAAATTAATTAAATCTTATAGGAAATTTGGAAATAGTATGAAAAATATACAGTAAAATTTTCTAAATTTTCCTCCCAGTATATGCTACACAAAAATTGCAATAATAGGCCAATTTACACCAAAGCAGGTAAGTTCTCTTCAAAAATTCATAACTTTCACCCTAGACCTCAAATGGAGACCTCAAACCCCAATATGAAAAGACTACGAAGTCCCAAAAAACTTTCATCTGCAACACAAAATGTGATTCGCACAATAGGGTTCCCAAAATGGGGCTAAAACACAAGTGTGTCAGTTTTTGGTCCACTCTACACAGTTTTTGGTAAAATGACCACAACTTTTTCACAGACCTCGAATTAAGGTGATTCAAGAGGAATTTGAAAGCTAACACACTGACCTATCTACCCACCAAAAATCATAATTTTTCAATGGGCCGATCATTACTAGTTTAATTGTGAATGCTGCCCTGTTTTCCTGAAATTTCCAGCCTTCACTGTTTTAGCCTTCTCTTCCTTTTTCACACAAAACCTCACTTTAAAGCATTCCAAATCACCCCAAACATCATCATAATGATCAATAAGACTAAAGGTTATAAAATCATATACAACACAATACAAATCCATGACTTCAAACTTAAACTTGCATGATCATGAACAACCTCAACCCTTGCATGCTTTTAAGCTTAACTAACAATTAAAACATCAAAATAATTCTTATTTATATCAAAATAACATGATCCATAAACAAATCCAACATAAAACCAAGAATCAAAACCAAACTCAACAAGATAGTGACAGAGTTACTTTGAGCTTGAATATATGAAGAAGGAGGTGGTGTTTGGTGGTGGTGGGACTTGGGGTGGCAGCTGGTGGTGCACGGGGCAGTGACTGGCCAGCTGCTGGTGGCTGGGAGTGGTGACAGCCCTGGCTAGGCAAACCTTGGGGTGCCAACCATGGGGTGGAGGATGAAGAAGAAGAAGTGAAGTGGGATTTTTGTTCTTTTTAATTGGTTGAGAAATGATCTCAAGCTAATTGTATTCACTTGGCTAAAAATTAATCCTTGCAAAATATTTTTTTTCTAATTAAAATTAGGCACAAATGATAGTAATTAACTTAATTTAATCACACCAAAATTTTTGGGCCAAAATTTTAACCCAAAATGAATCGAGCTGCAAATCGGGCCCAAATAAATTGGGTCGAACTTAATGAATTTGAGCCCAAATATTTTGCATGGCTAAACATTAAATTTTTGTGACATTATGAAAAATAATTTAATGCTCAATCATAATCATCGAGGCCTAATATCGATTCACCTGAAATTTAATCAATCAACGAAACTTGAATTAACAATCAATGACACTTGAATTGCAAAATGGAACCCAAATGAAATATCATCCAACCGGGATGATTAAATACGATAAATGAATGCAAAAAATTTAAATGGCGTAAGGTAATTTGGTAAATATACAAATTGAGTGTAATTGAATTAATAAACATGATTTGGTTAAATAAATAACCATGAGTGATTAAATCCATAAACATGATAAATTAAATGAATAAACATAATTAATTAAAAAAAATATATGATTTAAATAAATAAATATGGGTTAGGGTCGGGTAATTACAGCCTTCCCCCCTTAAAGAGTTTCGTCCTCAAAACTTATAACAATTGCCAAATGTATGCAATGCTGGTTTAAAAAAAAAAAACATGGGTCATTGGTTCCCATTGCTTCCCTTTGAAGAGTTATAATTTGCCCATTGTACTCCAACTAAGGGCGTCTACGTATCATATAACTGCTTAATCCCATGTTTCAGTAGTAGATCTGGATACTTCTCACACAGTAGCCTCAATGAACTCAATTACTATGATCCAAAATTGATATTCTCTTCGAAAGAAAAGAACCTTGTTACTAGTGAGGATGTGCTCACTACTGGTTCATCACCTTGTCCACTAATGGAAACTGATGTATACCCTGGTAACTACTCTGATACTATTATGAGCAATAAGCACATTATATACATGCTCGGGTTCAATAGGTAGGTGCAGCCAACAAGGTACAGGATTTAACCTTTTAATGAATCATAAGGCCCGTTGTAACTATTCCCTATTTGTCCTTGGATAGTCGGTCTCTTACTACTTTGATTAGAAAAGCCTTTTAAAATACTTCATAACCCATTTGAGACTTTGGTTATTTCTTTGTTTTGCCAGCACAACTCTTTTGTCGACCTTGTATCACCTCAACATGTACTTGATTTTTTCTTCTTCATGCTTGCTTGGGTTAGCTCTGACCTTATACTCAATGTTTCTTCTGGCTCACTCCAATATAATTAGACAGTGCTTGATATTATGGCCTTATCACAATGTCGTCATCTGATATTCTTACTCCATCACATGATCTCCCCTCATCAGACTACTCAAGGATCTGCTCCCAGTCGATAATGAGCAGTGAAATAACCATGGTTAGGGAAAAGAGTGATGAAATTCTTAGCCAAGCGAATCATTGCTTACAAAAGAAATGAGCAATGAGACTAGAAAAGGCTAATAAAAGAGAGATTATCATGGGGTGGTTAAAACAAAGATAACCATAAGTGTCTTGTAAATTCTGAAATATAATGCCATAAGAAGTGTGGTTTATAAATATATATCATAAAGGGTCCAATAAATAACCAACTAAGGAGAAAGATGGCATGGTTATACTTGGGTTTAATTGACAAATTGGAAACAAGATGACAAGCAACGGAGCTTCAACTAGGTGACTTTATAGCCACAAGCAATAAGATAAGTGCAGTAGATAGATGGGATAAGTAATGCGCAATAAATAGATAGATAGACTGGATAAGCAAAGTGTAATAGATAGACAAATATATTGAATAAGCAAAGTGTAATGGATAGATAAATGGATCGGACAACAAAGTGCCAATGGATAGATAAATAGATTGAGTAAGCTACAATAGGAACATGCCTTTACTCATATGAAGTCAATTTGAATACAAAAATAAGATTAAATAGAGAATGCAAAAGTTTATTTATCAGAATGTAAGATATATGTGTGGGAGTTGAAGTTCAAAATAAAGAGAGTAAGGGGATTATGACAATCGCCATCACCCACACCAATGAGAGTTGAATTACATTATGAATTCAGAACAAGTTATACAAGCTTATCATTTTAAATAAATGAGATGTAAGGTAGATGTGTGAATTAGCTCTCAATGGAATGAACTACAACTCATGATCATGAAATAAAGATGGTGAAGGTCGAGAGCACTGGAATGTTGACAACCATATAAGGTCGAATAAAAATATATTGCATATTTAACAATGGGTTTGCAAAGACATAGAAGATCACGCTAATAGGAAATATTGGGTTGAAATGCAAAGGAGATTAAACAACATTGGATAGTATTAAGTTTTGAAGATGAGACAAGCAAACAATTTCAAGAATTATGATAAAAGGCATTCTTGCAAAAGATAAACTGTGGTTGCATGGTTTAGGTGTGATATCTGGACCTCAAATCATTCATGGAAAAGACTTTTGTTATTAGCAATTAATCCCATAAATCATTTATTCAAGGTATAGGGCACTTGTTTTTTACAGCGATCTTGTTTAACTCTTTGTACGCAGTATACAACCATAAGGTTCTGTCTTCCTTCTTCACACATATAAAAATAGGGTTTCCCATGATGGCACACTTGGTTAAATAACTCCCTTCAATAACAACTCACTTTACTAAATCCATAGTTCCTTGAACTCCACTGGGGACCATGTGATAGGGGCTCTGAAAATGGGTTGAACAATCAAGAGTTAGGTCGATAGGCAAATCAATGCTTCTTGGAGAGAAACAGTCCTGATAGTCCTTAGATGAAACATCTCTAAATTCACAAACTGTAATTATGGATATGCACATACCGAGTGTGGATTGGGGTATCACTAATATTCTATGCATTACTAATATAACAACTCACTTGCTTGCACAGTGAAATTAAGGCAGAAATAGGGTTTTTTCTTCCCTTGGTCCATAGAAACAGACGTTTAGTCTTTCCTCATTTCTCAAGCTAACCTAAAGATCTTTACAAGTCATCTTCTATAAGTACACAATCAGTTCATCCCCATAATGACAACAAGGTCTGCCAATCAAACTGGATTGAATGCCTAATGAATATGTTTCCAGCAATACTATATATAACACATTCAACTGCTTACTAGTCTCAGTAAATTTAAAAGATAGGGGGACGATCTAAAGTGTAAAGAGCTGCAACCACACCATAAACTCTTGCAAAGATATTTCTTTATTGGTTAAAAATATCGGCATGTAAGCTGAATGAATGAAAGGACGAAGATTCGTAATGAAAGAGGTAAGGCATATAAATGTCACGCATATACAAGACATGCGGTTTATTCATGATGGTGATGATAGTAAAGTAAATGAACGATGTTATGAAGTTGAGATAGAGTATTAAGTAATGAAGGTGAAAAAATGTGACAACTTCCCAAAGCGGCTTTTGAAAAGTCATACAGTATCCGTCTGTGAGTAAAATGATGCAGATAAGGGTTAACAATACCAGAAGAGAAATTGTATTCATCTGGTGTTTGAAACAACAATACGTCAAGATGAATGAGTCAGCATTATGACTGAACATGATGACATCCATCAATATCATATTTTGCAGTAAATGAAGTCTTGGATAGGCATATAAACTTCAAAACCACTAGCAGATGGAAATAGCACAAATCATTGTTTATCATTCATAAGATAGGCTGTACTAGTAAAGAAAGGATTACCAAAATAACTTATGTAATGACATGTCGTCATGGTCATGGAGTACTATGCCACCATGACGTTACGGTCCTATAGAAACATGAATGATATGGATACATTTAATTGATGAAAAGGCATTCGATGACTGGGTATGAAGCAAGCAAAGGCTTTCCAAGCAATAAATGACTAGTGCCTAAATGGAAGCAAGGAGTTACAATAGGTGTCAGTAAAAATATGAGCATAGTGATGGCTGAACTGGAAGTAGAATGGGTCAAATATGCTTAGGAAGAACTGCAAATCATATAGTAATGCATATCGGGGGTCATCATAGGCTCCATTATGGAAACAGAGAATTAAACGGTTATGATTGTCAGGGTTTGAATTGCCTAGAAGAAAGGTTGCTCGGATGTATTTGAAGAACTCCCCGCAAACCACATATGAGAGATTTTTTTTTCCATAAACACTCCATTACAAATCAAGAGAGTGTTAATGATAAAGAAATTATGCCTCTGAACAATTCAAGGCAACTAGTGTAAAAATAAGTCAATGACAGGAAGTAATGAGAGCATTGTTGATGTAAGGTCCTAATGTCAAGACTAGATAATTCCGATACATGGCAGCTTAATCTTACTTGTACCACACATATAATGCCAAGTAGCACACCATAGGCTACAAATTGGTATCACCATACATAAGCACTAATTATAGTGTTCATCTCATACTGGTTCACCTCAAAGATATTGCCCCACAAGGTATTTCCTCATCTAGAGGTTTACATCTAACTTGATACTATATTAATCCAATAAGAAGTTGCAAATGGCATCCCCACATCGGGTTTCAACCATATATTAACACACCTCAATAAGACTCTCAAATCCTGGGGCAAAACGGACAGAGTTCTGCCTAAAAATTGACTAAAATCCAGGCTTAAAGCCTTATAATAGATACCGGAAATGGAGAGAAGTACCTCAATAGCTCAACGGCCACACGCCGGAGTTCATAACTCAACGAGTCACACACTCGGAGTGCACGACTGCAAAAATTTAAATAAATGAGAAAAATGAAACATCCAATACAACTCCCAGATAAATGAGAGCACGCTTCACTAACAGGTCACCCAAATGGTTCCACACTCCACTTTGCTAATGCTTGAATCTCAAGATATTACCAAATGATTGATTCACCCAAATGGAAATGGTTCCTCCATATATGCCTATACATATGAACCTATAGTCAATAGCTCATTTAACTGCTCCAACATAAATCATACACACCTTGATAACTAACTCATAAACACTTGATAGCTCACAGTGGCTCTTAAAACCATAGCTCTGATACCAAATCTGCAAAGCCTCCAAAATGCTAATGACATGATTTACGAAAAACTGCAGCGGAAGACTTAATAATAGAAGGCACTACTACCGTCTTGATAAGGACAAGGCTCACTAAAACCGTTTCATCTTATAACTCATATTCACAATCTCAAAATCTATCAAACTGCAACACTTCAAGACCAAAGTCCATAATAGCTCAACTTCAATACCATTTACTTAATCATACCATGTTCTAACTCGCACTCCATACTACACAAGTATATTAAATATAGACCCAACTTGACCTTGAGGTCGATCCCAACATTCATGATATGCTGAATCCACTGTAAGCATCCGATGACTTCCAAAAGGGCTTGCTAAAAGGAGAAACATGCGATACTTCAACACCTAAAATGGGAAACGCAAAAACAATTCAAAAATGTGAGCAAAAACACAGTACATACATTCCTATATTGTAAAATGAGCATAGAAAAACTGTTGGTGGGTACTTGCTTTCGCAATTCATTTAGTTAGCAATAACAATGAAAATGAAAGTAATATGAAACTGAATTGCTCATTATTATTTGGATGTGAACCCCTTGCAATGATATGACCTATACATAGGTGTATACCTGCCAATCCGATCAAGATTTGGCCTGAAGCCGCGCGGGTAAATGATGGGTTGATACTCTATAGATGATAACTAACGGGGTCACAAGTTAAATGGCAATTCACTGCATAAACTAATTCATTAATAAACTCATTAAGGGCTGTAAATTGATAAACATTGTAACGGCTCGAACCTAATCCTCTTTCTAATCCTCTTTCTAATTACATTGAAGTATATATATACCAATATATGGAAAAAAAAAAGATTTTAAGGGGCCGAAGCCCCTTCTGTTTTCGAAAAAAAAAAGAAAGGAAGGAGGAGGAGAAATCGGGGGAAGCAGAGGCGGGGTTCGACTCTCAGCCCCCACACCCACACCCACACCCACACCCACACTCGCGCCGGGAGAGAGAGGACGGCGGCGAGGTGCCGGTGGGCTCGATTCCGGTGACCAACAAGGCACTGTGCGAACCAAGGGCTCGAGAGCTAGGGTTTCGGGCTTCGGGGGTTCAAATTCTACTACAAAATCGAACCCTAACACGGGTCCTTTAGCTTGGATTCGAGGTAGGTTTCCTCATCCTCCTATTTATGGTTAAATTGTTAATTTCGATAAAGCTTATTGATTATTGATTATAGTTTGTTCAGGTTGAATTCAATAGTTATAGATTATAGTTCGTTCAGGTTGAATTCAATAGTTATTAATTATAATTCGTTCAGGTTGAACTTGAATCAATTTTCAGTGATATGAGGAAGTTGTAGCTTAAATTGAACGATACCCTATGTATATATGTTATTCGTACTGAACTAAACGATAAACAGTAGTCGTCGATATACGCAAATGACATATTTCATGTAATTATATAATGTTCATATAATTTCATACATGTATATATATATTAGTTGGACTAAACTAAAGTTTATCGACGACTAAAAGGCTATATGTCATTTGGCAGTTATATGAGATTTATTGAATATGTCAAGTTTATCGATTATATACAATTATCGATTGTACGAAATTTATGCATAAGTTTATCGAATATATACTTGAATAACATTATCGATATTACTAGTTATATGAGGGTTTCGGTTTATAATATTCATTAAATTTAAAATGTTCATTGCCGGCTTATAACGTTCAGTTCATTGAATATCAAAAACACTCATTGATTATACAGGCTCACTGTTCCTATAAAAAGTATTAATTATATACGTTCATTAATTATGCATTTTATCGAATTATGTTCATTGTTATTGATTATATAACGTTCATTAATTGCGCATTTTATTGATCATTGACTAAATAACGTTTGGCATTTATTGATCATAGCATATTATAACGTTCATTGATTCTATAACTCTTAAGTATATAACGTTCATTGATAGCGTTCACTGATTATGCATTTTATCGATTATATGTAATGTTCATCCCTTATTAAATATATAACGTTCATTGATTATGCATATTTATCGAATTATATATAGTGTTCGTCGATTATATAAGTTTATCGACTATATAACGCTCGCTGATTATGCGTGATTATATTATCAAGTACATAGAATTTAACAAGTAGACGATGTTTCGTGTTTACATAGTGATTATTGACTGCATGGGAATCACGATGACACGTAGTTCTTGGTTACATGAAGTCTATAGACATTTTAGGTAGAAAATAGTTCCACCTTAATTGGAGTAGAAGTGAGGCCATCTCGGTACGTACATTGCCTATGTTCTTCAAAAACTCTATGTTCTTCACAAACTCACAGTATTCTCAACAACGAAAAATCAAAACAAGATTCATTTAATGAACCAAGTTCTCAATGTTTTGTCAGATAAACAAGTGGCCCCGCCCATTTATCATCAGGGCTTATGCCCTTCAGTTATCAAGGCTTATGCCGACCAGTAAACCCGCGCGCGGCGTCATGTATCAAGGCAATATATGCGCGCGCGGAATCAACTCAGGCTTCTCGATCGGCCTGGGGGGTGTGAGCACCTAAAGTACGATCGTTTCAAGATGTACATCGACCAAGGGGTTCACTTTCAGATAATAAAAATCAACAAATCAATTTTACTTATACATTCTCTCCCTCCGGTTTGCAAAACAAAATATTTTGAAATACGGGCGCCCAACCATTTGACCACCAAATATGTTTTACTGTATAGGGATGTACGTCTGAGTTTCGGCTTATATTTCGAAACATGTTAGGTAGAAAATAGTCTCATGTTTCGTCTATTGCCTAAGTTGTAAACAACCTAAAATGGTTTCATGTCTAGTCGACAGACATTAGTTTATCGATCGACATTACACAGACATGAGTTTATCGATCGACATTTATAAGTCTATTGCCTCTATATGTTTATCGATCGTATACACCGTATCCATTATATAGTTTATCGACTGCATAGTTCATCGTATTGTATACACGAATTATGTGAAGGGCATTGAGTCTATTCCTATCGTATGGTGATTACATGACAATTGTCAATGGTATATTATAGTCAAGGTCCATAAATGCTTTATTACATGATCGCTAAGTAATCCTAATTGTTTATCAGTCGCCTATTTGTACCTTTAGCTTAAACAACCCAGTACCTACCTAGAAGTTTGCATGTAACTTCAACTTATATGTTTCAAGACTCATTATTTGGCAGAGAATTTAGACTCATTATTTGGCAGAGAATTCAAAAATCAATATTTCATTTCTCTGCTAGAAGGCGGAGACAAAGCTCAATTTTTCATTTCTCTGCCGGTAGGCAGGGAATTCAAAGCTCAGAATTTCATTTCTCTGCTAGAAGGCAGAAACAAGGCTCAGTATTTCACTTCTCTGCCAGTAGGCAGAGAATGCAAAGCTCAGTATTTCATTTCTCTGCTAGAAGGCAGAAACAAAGCTCAGTATTTCATTTCTCTGCCAGTAAAGAGAGGATTCAAAGTTCAATGTTACATCATGTTGCCAGTAGGCATATGTGGAAGTTACATGTTTCATAGCTCAGTTAATATGCAGTAGAGTCACGGGAAACATGTTCAATCGAATAAACAAGAATGTAAAGTTCAGAGGTCAATATATCCATTTTATTGCTCTTACTACTTGATACTGAAGAAGGTTATTGAATAATTGAATTGAAAACCTAAAAAGGTGATTAATTGTTTATATCTTGTTCAGAAAATAATGTTATAGATCCAAATTTATGACACAAGTACACGAGGAGAGTAGATAATGGTATTCATACATCATGTCCACTACTTACATTAACATATGATATTGTTTTATTAAGTTTACAAGTTCATACGAGTGGCTTTTGGTGCAAATGCTATTTCTCTTGCCTTGTGATTGGAACACATTATGCGATAGGTGAATTCTTCAAAGAAAAGAAATTACGAACAACGGTTGTAAGTTGTTATTGTATTGAAAAGAATCTTTTAGGGGAGGGGGTTATCCACTGTGTGATTATCGCTCATTCCATCTATCATTGTGCCTCCAGGTTGCTGAAGTAAGCCGAAAGGGAGTCATTGCTGCCTAAATGTAAAGTGATGTGCTTGTACGTGAGTTGCAAGGTGTATTATAATGTAATGTTTGTAAATTAAGTTCTTGTGTGATTGGGTTGCATATCATTTAGAGTCGCTCTGTATGGCCATATGAGCCACCATCTAAGTTGTCAGGGCTGTATTTGTCGCTGTTTATTTGGTTATCATTAAACTGCATTGGTTATAGTGCTCCGGGCGGGTGGCCCATAGAGCTGTGAACTCCGGCGGGTGGCCGTTGAGTTAGTTTCTATTGGTTTTCAGTGCAGGGGATTTATTGTAAGGCTGTAAGCCTGGGAAAATGGTCAAGTTTTAGGGAAAACTCTGTCCGTTTTGCCCCAGGATTTAAAAACAAAATAGTAAAACTCCTGACTTTAGGGTTGGGGGCCTTCTTTTTGAGCCCCCATAAAGTTCACTAAATCAAGCAGCCGTGTTCCATCATGGAACGGCGGTAATTCCCTCAATAAAATTAGAAGTCTTCCGTTGCTAAATTATAATAATAAGTGGTTATGTTAGAATAATCAGATATTAGCTATTGGGGGAGTTACAAACATGTTATGCTTTCTGAAGATACTGGCAATGGACGTACCTTGAGTCTTTAAAAATGTTATCTGACTTGATAAATATGTTTTGACTTGATAACACTTATGCTTATAGGGAACGATAACTAGGTCTCGACTCTATTTCATGAATTTTATTGTAGGCATGTGTAGCCAGTAAATGATCCTTA
>JACYFF010029804.1:0-11980 GCA_017589665.1 Selenicereus undatus
TCGATGTTATTAAATCGAACCTAGATAGATTTGGGAACGAAGAGTTGATGAAGGATTATACTATTGATTTGGGTTTAGAATGCGGTTTACGAATTATGCTAGCGGTGTTAAATATGAACTACCTTGGGTCGAATAAATGAAAGAGAGTAGGGATGGGCAAACTGGTAGTTTTGCGCCCCCTCTCATTTCTCCTCTCCCTGTCCGCGACACCCCCCTTCCCGACATTCTCTCTCCTCTTTCTTTCTTTCTTCTTCTTCTTCTTCTTCTTCCCGTCTCCCCTGTTCCTCCTCTTCTTCTTCGCTTCTCCTCCATGCGCGCCGGAGCCAACCGCCGACCTTGAGCCCTAGTTGACCCGCCCTAGCCGCCGGCCGTCACACCACGGCGCCACTGGCCGAAAATCAGCCACGATTGGGCTGATTTTGACCGGAGCAGAACCAACGCCCGGTAACCTCGGTGCATGCAAGAAAACTTCAGTTAAGGTTTTGGGTTTGGTGGTGTTCCAACCTCACGCAAAGGCAGCCGGATTTCTGGGTGTGTGGAGTTCGAATTTAGCTTCAATACTAGCCAACTTGGACACATATAGCTTGGATTCGAGGTGGGTAAACCTTTAATCCCTCCTATTTTAAGGATTTCGAATAATAATTATATGAATCAGTTTATTGGATTGGTAGTTATAAGTACTTATGCAAAATCATTATGAACTATGCCTGAGATGTCAATTCGAAGTGAGTTATATATGTTTAGCTTTGATTCGAATCAACTTAGGTGATTTATGCTTGAGATGTTAATTTGAAGTGAGTTATACATGTTTAGCTTCGATTCGAATCAACTTAGGTGATTTATGCTTGAGATGTTAATTCGAAGTGAGTTATATATGTTTAGCTTCGATTCCAATTAATTTAGGTGATTTATGCTTGATATGTTAATTCGAAGTGAGTTATACATGTTTAGTTTCGATTCGAATCAATTTAGGTGATTTATGCTTGAGATGTTAATTCGAAGTGGGTTATATATGTTCAGCATCGATTCAAATCAATTTAGGTGATTTATGCTTGAGATGCTAATTCGAATTTGTTGTATGAATTCGATTGTATGTGTGGACAAACAAATGAATTAAGCTTTTGTTAGGTCAGAACTGCATATAACTCCGTCAAGTCGCTTTCGATTTTCATATCTAACCAGTTAGCATTGAAGATCGTTTGGGATATAAGAGGGTGGTTTAAAGGTGAAAGAGGTCTTTAGTGTTTTGGTGCATAGTCAAGCCTAGTTTTAAGAAGTTTGCAAATACTAACTATTTCATTCGAACAGACTTGGGTTACCTAGTCTAGGGTTATTGCATTTGAAAAACCTACTACTTCAAAAGTTGGCCTCAAGATTGATTTTTGAGCCTTTATGAAGTTTCAAGTCAAGAGTTGGTAAAACTGTTATGTTTCAAGAAGCATTTACATAGAACATTTATGAAAAGATGTTTTCCTCGTAAACGAGCCAAGTGCTGATGTTTTTGAATGGTAGCAAGTTTAGGAACATTTTAAGCCTTTAATTTATCCTCACACCCATCTTGAGTTAAAATGGAATTTTCAAACGAATCTAGCTTGCATTTATTGCTAAGTATCTAAGTTTCAAATGGGTTTTGATTTACGATTTTCCAAGCTCATTACGTTTATAATAAGCTTTTAGTTAAAATCAAAGTTGTTCCTCGAATTAGTAAATGTATTATGTTATCAAGAAGCCTTTAAGCCAAAATGGAATCGTTTTACGAACTAGCGATTGTTTTATGTCCTTAAGAAGCTTTAAAGTTAGAAATGAAGTTGTTTTGCAAATTAATAGACGTATTATGTTTAAGAGAAGCTTTGTAAGTTATACACGAAGTTGTTTTACGATTTAGTTATCCGAAGCTTTTAAGTTAGAAATAAAATTGTTTTACGATTTAAAAAACTTAATACATTTATACGAAGCATTTAAGTTGGAAACTAAGTCTTTTTCTGATTTAGTAAACGTGTTACGTTTATAAGAAACTTTTAAGTTTAAAGTGAAGTCGTTGTACAAGTTAATAAATGTATTACGTCTATACAAAGTTTTTCAGTCAAAAATGAAATCGGTTTATGTGTTAATAAACTTATAACGTTTATGAGAAGCTTTTAAGCTTCGAACTTAGTTTGAATTAAGCATTAACGAAACACGTTATGTTTCAAACGAGTTCCGATTTTCGATTTAGCAAACATATTACATTTAAAAGAAGCTTTTAGCTGAAAAGTGAAGTCGTTTTATGAGTTAGCGGTCGTTCTGCATTTACACAAAGCATTTAAGTTAAAAATTATGTCGTTTTACAATTTAGTAAACAATTTACGTTATAAGAAAGTATTTAAGTTATTTATGAAGCCGATTTACGTACAAACCAATCTTACATTGTTTCTAAGAACCTTGTACGTTTAAAACGAAGACGTTTTACAAACTAACAAACGTATTACGTTATTAAGAAACTTTTAAGTTGAAAACGTATTTTACGAAGTTAGTTTACACGTTAGCAACTTTATTTCGATTATGAAAAGCTTTTAAACTATTCACGAAATCAATTTATGAGTTAGTAAACTTGGTTTATATCAAATTCCTTCTTTTGCGTTTAAAAGATTGAAACGATCTGAAAAAGGGCAATTTGAGTTGTGTATTGTGAATCCTAGCTTTGAAGTGCATGCTGCTAAATACCCAAGTTTGGAATCGTGAGTTAGTATACTCACCATATTTTTAAGAGGCCTTTCTCGTTGTTTGCCTAAAGCTAAAGTAGTAAGAAAATTATTTTTTCATGTTTTACGTTCATAAAACCTATATATGAATAAGTATAAGCATGTTTGTCCACTAAGTATGCATGTGTATGTAAGTATTTATGTGTATGAATGTTATAAGTTCCTAAGATATATATATGAATAAGTGTAAGTATGTATGTGTACGAATGATTATGTTTATGTCTATGTATAAGTATGTATGTGTACGAATGATTATGTTTATGTCCATGTATATGTGGAGGAGCTACTCTAGGAACTTTAAGCTTAAGTCTGAGACCCAGGGATGGTGGCTTAGTTCTCGCCTAGTATCACGTATGTTATGTTATGATAGATTCAGGGATGGTGGTTTGATTCCCGCCTGAAGTCTAAGTATGAAAACTACGTCTCAGCATAGTATGATGTTTGTCTGGATAGGCGTATGTTGTCGCTCGAGTTTGGCCGACTCATGATGGCAGTAACAAAGTACCTATAAGAGTCTAGTCTCCTCATTTACGTGAATAAGTTACTATGTATGTTTTTCGGTAAGTGAAACTTATGCGTAAAAACCCTTTTATGCTATGTTTCTGGGTTTACGTAACTTTATTATGGACGGTTTCTACTAAAATTAAGCTTTTTGAGTATGACTATTCCTTCACTTGGTTTATGGTTTGAATATGATGTATTATGTGTAAGCTCTTCAACTAAAATGAATTACGAAAGGCTTTCGTAAGTTAATATGTATTTTATGTATGTTTTGAGAGAGAGGGTTTACTCACTCAGCGGTGGTTGCTCATTCTCATTACTTTCCCCCTTTTCCCCAGATCCACAGGTATGTGACTGCTGCGTGGAGCGCCCAAAGTGGACATGCTTGGACTGTATTGCTGTGTTTATGTTATCGTTATGTAATGTCGACTATGTTTGTAAGGTTATGTAATTATTTATCTTCTTGTAAGGTTTATGAAAAATAGAAAGCTATGTATACTCCGGGCGTGTGGCCCGTAAAGTTGTGGACTCCGGCGTGTAGCCGTTGAGCTGTTGGTGATATTTAGTACCTTTTTGTATGGAAGGGGTGTAATGTAAGGCTTTACACCTGAGAAACTGTAACGCCCCAAATTAAACATGTTTCATTGTTCATATTCTCCTTAATAAATCACTCAATTGTAATTTGATGAATCCAATGATAGGGGTATTACCGTCGTCCAAAAGGACAAGGCTTGAAACATGAGTGCTATATATAACACAGTTGAGCATAATCTCAACCATACACATTCACACATGATCATCCATTTACAATCAAGTGTTAAACAATGTAAGGTTTATAAACCATAGTAAGATAATTCACCATGTAATCTACATGTTCATCCACAGAAGAATTAAAAATACAACGTTAAAGTATGCATATACAACATTACTTCTGATCCATTTGGATTTCCCAGCTTCACTTATTCTCTTCAGCTAATTTGCCGGCATGAGGGAAATACTCTGAGTATTTGCCTAAAACAAAACATGAAAAACATTTCAAACTGTGAGCCGAAGCTCAGTACATGCGCTCCTGAATTGTTAAATGATCATTGAACACTGATTGGGCCCGCTTTGCAATTCATTTTAAATTAAAACAGTGAATGAAATAAATGTAAAACTGTATTGCTAGTTACTATCTGATAGTGAACCCCTTGATACTGTCACGATCTATGGATAGGTGTACACCTGCCAAGCTGATCGGTGGACCTGGCCTGAAGCCGGGCGGGGTAACTGAAGGGCAATGCCCTGTAACTGATAACTGACGGGGTCAATAATTAACTGATAAATTACTGTGTAAACTGATTCATTGATGTACTTACCAAAACATGATGACATTGACAAATACACTCTGATTTCTAAAGATACAGGCAGTGCACGTACCTGAAGTCTTTAAAATGATATCTAACTTGATAATACTTATGCACAATGGAAACGATAACTAGGCCTCAACTCTGTTTCATAAATGTCATTGTAAGTATGTGTAGTCAGTAAATGATCCTTACTCGCCTAATTGAGTAAGTAAAAATATGTGCAACAGAAATTGAGTAATGAACTGAGATACATAACTTGTGCATTTCAAATAATAAATTAAATTAGTTAGAGTTATTGAACTAGAAATACAACAAATTGAAGTAAAATAGACCAAATGAAAATAATTGAGTAATAATGAAAAGATTTTAATTGATATAAATGACACATGGTTTGCTGATATTTCTGAAATGGATAAAGGAAAGCGTGAAGCTTCTAAAAAGGACAATAGAATGGATAATAGAAGGTTTAATACTTCTGAAATGGGTAACAAATGGTTTATACCATAAGGGGTGCTGTGAGGTTCATAAAAGCTCACATAACACCCTAACTTGGTCCAAAGGACACTGATTTTGAGTTATTAATCTGCTCACTTCCCAAATTTCATTTTCATGCTTATGTAACTCAGTTTTCAAACCCAAGTAACCTTCTATGCACTAACAAACTTGTTGAACTCACTACCCTTTGTAATTTCCTTGCAATACCCATAATTATATAGAAACTTCTGAAAATATTTCCAAATGTCTTGATTTCTGCAATCACTCATGTTACCGTTGATGGTCTGCATTAGAAAATCCATATCTTTCACTACCAACCTCCAAATGAGATATAAAACCCCAATATGAAAATTTCACAATGTATTATAAAACTCTTATTCAGGACACAAAGCATGATTCACATAATAAGGTCCCCTAAAAGTAGGGTAGAACACAGACGTGCACAATTTCTGATCAATCTGCGCAGTCATAGCAAAACAACCATAACGTTTTCCACAAAACTCGGATTAAGGCGATTCAAGAGGAATTTTAAATAGACCTCATTGATCTATCCACACACCAAAAATCACAATTTTTCAGTGACCCAATCAATACCAGTTTTTCTGTGAAGTTACTGTTCCAGTTCAGTTCCCAGTTTCGATGCATTCTGCACGGTCTTGAGTAAATTGGTCATAACTTTGTCCACACAACCCAAAATTAAGTAATTCCAAATCCTATTGAAAGCTAACGCATCACGATATCACTACGCCAAAAATAATGAATTTTTGGATGTGCCAAACAGTACCAGTTAATTCCCAAAGTAGCCCCTGTTTCAGGTCTGTTTCTCAGCTTTAACGCACATATTTTCAATCTTTTCTTCACATAACCACCCACTAAAATCACTCTTTAACTTATATAAATCAGCATAAACATCTTGATATTCATTACCAATGCTAAAGATCACAAAATTGCATTTAAAACAATCAAAATTCAACACTTGAACATGAAGCTTGCATGATTAACATAAAACCCTAACCCTAGCTTCGACTCCAACATGATCCATCACCAAGATGATTCTTAATTCAATAAAAACAACATGATCCATCATCAAAATAACCAAAACAAGAAGCAAAAACCAAAAATTCAAAGAATAAGATTGAAGTCACTTACTTTGAGCTTGAAATAAGTGAAGATGGAGATGATATTGGGTGATTTTGAGGATGGAAAATGGTAGCCAATGGAGGGAGGTTGTTTGGGGATTGAAATCCTTGCTGGAGAGTGGTTGGAAAACACCACTTTAGGGGCTGGGGGGTTGGTGGCCATGTGAAGAGAGAAGGAGGAGAGAAGAGAGAGAAAGCCTTGAAGTTTATCTCTTGCAAAGCCCTTAAAACACTTGGATGTAAATGACTCAAATTACTTGGCTGAGAATGAAGCACAAAATCAGCTTTTGCTAATGATGATTAAGGCTCAATGATGGTAATTAGATAAGCAAATGGGTTAGGAACTAGTTAGGCCGAAATTGGGCTTAAATGAGCTCGGATTGAAAAAAAAATGTCAATCCGGGTGCGATAATTAAATTTGTTTTCTTTTTTTTTAATATGATGCCATGAAAAATAATTTAATCATTTAAATCATAATTATTGAGGCCTAATATCAATTTCTTCGAAAAATTATTTTCGGTAAATGAAACTCGAATTGCAAAGTGGAGCCCGAAATAATTTATTTATTTTTTTCAACTGGGATGATTCAATGAGATAAATAAATGTGAAAAATAAATAAAATCGCTTAATTAAATAAATAAATATGATTTAGGGTCGGGCTATTACAATCTTCCCCCCTTAAAGAGTTTCGTCATCGAAACTTATGAACTTTACCAATAGATGCAAGGTTATCCCAAATAAATATGGGTACGTGACTTTCACTTGATCCTCAGTTTTTCAAGTAGTTTATGAGGAGGTATTATTTGCCCAAAGCAATTTGATTTAAGGTATCTGCTTGATGCTGAACTGCTTAACCCTGTGATCCAATATCTGAATTAGATGCCCTTGAAACACAAGACCCTCAATGGATACAACGGATTTGATTATGACAACATGATCAGGATCTGAAATGTATTACCGGAGTTGTAAGGTAAGAAACACGGAACATGTTACACACATGTTTGAGTTATATAGGCAGATCTGGTAGACAAGTCATGGAATATGACCTTTCAATGAAGTGATATGATCCAAAAGATCTTGGCCTCAATTTAGGTTGCAGTGCAACCTCCTTACACCCTTAATTGGTGAAACTTTATGAAAACCTATCATATACCGAAAATTCCAGAAATCTCCTTCTTTTATCAACATAGCTTTTCTGTCGGTTCCAAAGGTATGCTTTCAAGAGTCTTCTGAGTTATGCTGCCGTATGCAATGCTGAAGAAGATCTTCATGACCCATAAGATGATTTGTTGTCAATATCTGCCGTCATTTTGTCCTATTGTTTAATGAAGGATTCTCTGCTAGTGCTATCACAACGTTGACTGCTGGGAGTTCCATACTTTCTTCAAATGCAATGTTGGTCGTGAAGCATGACAGGCGCCAACATAGAAGAGTTGGATCCATTGATATTTTTAGATGCTTGGGACGATAAGAACTTCTAAAGTTCAATTTAGTTCAAAAGGCTCCTTGAAGTGCATGTCAAACAGGCTTGAAATATCTGATCTCTGTTAGACACTATATCTGAGGGAATCCCATGATAAAGTTCATTGAAGTTGAATCCTAGTTCCAAGTGGGGATTTCTAAAGGTCTCAATTCACCTATGGTGTGTTGGTGTTCTGCTTTGGCTTTTTAGCAAATCAGTGATTCATCCATATATTCTGCAATTTCTCTTTTAATATTATTACACCAAAAATATTGCCTCAGATCTATACACATCTTGGTATCCCCTAGATGCACCGAATAGTAAATGTTGTGAGCCTCCTCTAAGCTTTGGTCTCTTCATATTTTGATTTACTCTATGGAGCTCAGGATCACTATCTTCATTCACTCTAAGTTCCTCCATTAGGGAGGGTTGTAAGATAAGTGCCAACAATTGAACACTCACGTTCCTGTACGCCGCTAATTGAATGTGCAAGTCCCTAAGCTCTCTCAAGAGATTCAGTTGAGTATTTACTACAGTGTTCAAGGTATGTTGTGTCTTCCTTTTTAGGGCATCTACCACAATATTTCTCTTTCTTGATTGGCATTTGATCTGCCACAACTGATGTTTCATGTAGACTGAGCTTCTTTTGAGAGAAGATGTACTTCAAGCTTTGATGATTAGTATTAATTCTGCATGGTACCCCATATAAGTAATGTTTCCAACTTTGCAATGCAAAAACTACAGAAATGGGTAGGGTAATTCTTCTCGTAAGGCTTGAGTTGTTGGGAGGCATAAGCCACCAATTTAACTTCTTGCTAACTTTATAGCTTTCTTCAAGAAATTGGTCGGGGAAGATGATATTTGACAATCCTTTCTGAACTTGGTAATTCCCTGCTAAACTCAAACAGTTTCTAATCTCAATGCATTGGTGGGTCTTAAGCACTTCGTAACTGCTTTCAACTTTTGCAAATCAACCTTAATCTCTTCCTTTGAAACCATATGTTCCAAAAATATCATTGCTTCTAACAAAATTCATACTTCTTGTATTTACTATGTAATTGATGCTCTTTCAAGGTCTATATCATACTGTCATCAAATGAACAATATGCTCATCTTTATCCTTGGAGTATTTCAAGATATCTTTTTTTTTATAAACACCGCCACAACTTGTCTAGATATGGTCTGAAATTCTATTCATAAGATCCGTAAAGGCCGTGGGGCCATTGATTAGATTAGGCCAAAGGCATCATAGTGAAGTCATCATGACCCATACATGATCCATAGCATGGTTTTGGTAATGTCTTCAGGTATAATCCAAAGCTGATGGTACCCTAACCTCAAATTGATTTTAGAAGATACTCCTGCTCCCTACAGTTGATCCAATAAGCCATCTACCTGGGGCGATGGGTTTGTGTTTTTTATGGTGCTCTTGTTCAGCTCTCAAAAACAATACCTAACCACAAGGTTTCATTCTTCCTCTTTGCAAATAGAAATAGGCATCCCATGATGGCACACTTCGATGGTTTGATAAATCTCTTCTATGATAACTCCTCTAACTAAAACTTCAGTTCTTTAGGCTCAATTGGGGCCATACGATATGGGGTTTTGGAGATAGATTGAGCCTCAGGGATTAATTCACTCGTATAATCAATTTCTCTTTATGGAGCAATCCTGGTAACTGTTTTCCTTAGGTTGAAATAATCTTTGATCATGAATGTTAATAGCATAACACCAATACACAACATATCCTTGTCATAAGAGCTCACTTGTTTTCGTGACAAACTTTAAAGGACAAGGGTTTTTTCCCCCCTCTCTGTGACCATGAAACATCGTTCTCTCCCTTGTTCATCTCTTGTAATAACCTTAGGGTCATCACAATCCATCTTGACCCCATAAGTATACAACCAGTTCATTTTCAGCATGATATCAACGTCTGACGAGTCAAATTGAATCAGAACTCCAGGGAATACTATCCCACTAGTAGTAATTGAAACAAGTTTATGAGGGATAGAACACTTGACTCCAAAGTCATTGGATAACTTGAGTCCACAATTGGTTTATGCCTCCTTATTCTCAAGGTACAGTTGTATGGCGGATTGAGTGGATATAAATGAACGAGTGGCGACTAAATCAATCAATAGACAAAGGGGGTTTCGAAATTAAAAGAGAGCTTTAGTAACTACTGCACCAAAGATGGCAACTTCCTTCTTGCTCAACACATAAGCCTTTCCTACAGCTGCGAGCCTTGAAAGTGAGAGCCCTTCTCTACAGCCTTCAGTTTTCTGGAAAAGGCAGCGATCAGGTGCTCTGGGCTACCGCAGCATGTGCATTTGTTAGTTCCCACTTAGCAATCCAGAGTGACTCGAAGTGAAGTCAGGCCCTAAGAGCCTATTCTTGACAATGTTCCACCAAATATTAGTTTCACCAGTTACGTAAAATGTTCCAATTTATCTTTTGGAACGTCTATTATAGTGAAACTTTCTCCACTCCTCGAATCCATTCTTAAAGTTCCACTGGGTCATACTTTCCACTCTAGAGTCCTTTAGTATGAATCAACTGAAGACATTTTCGCACGGGGTAGTAACCCATCAAAATTTCTCACTAACGCAGTCCAAATGCATGAAAAAGATTTTGATTGTCCAACTTAAGCTTTATGAAAGTGATCTTCAATAGGAAACTGAGGTTGAATCAACCAAAAAGCGTAGACACATCGCATTCCCCTTAGCAATGGATTCCACAAGTTGGACAAAAATCAACCGCTATACAAATCATAGTTAAGATCTACCTTCTGTTCAGGCGTGCTACAAAACTATCATCTATAGTCATCGGTGCAACCCAACCATAACCCAGCTACAAGTAGCAATTGGGCTCTTAAAAGCATAAGAAAGTGACCAAAACTGATGAAGATGTTACATGAGAGTAAATGATAATGCAAACTTGATGGGGAGATGCCATGAAGACAAAAAGATGAAGCCCCTGGTCAAAGTGAGGAGTATTCAACAGTTGCTAATCCAACAAGGACAATGGTAGATGGTAAGTTACTGTAAGACCCACTTTCGTTATCTTTAGATTAAGTTACTTGTATTACCTTTTTATGCTATAAAATCGTATTTTTAGTAATTGTATGAGTTAATTGATTTTCGATGTGCTTTTGAGAACTATAATTTTATAAGAAGGGATTTTTATCGCAATTATTGATTTTAAAGTTAATTCGTACTATTTATGCCTTTAAAGTACATCGATAGTTTCATTTAGTCGTTATTCGATTCATTTAGTCGTTTCCCGAGTGCGATTAGGTTGTTAGCCTTAGAATTAGTTTCGAGGTTTAATAAATCAAACCTAGATAGATTCGGGAATGAATAGTTGATCGAGCATTATATTATTGATTTGGGTTTAGAGTTCGGGATACGAACTAAATTAGCGGTGCTTGTTATTAAACAGTTTGAAACAAAAAGAAAAAGAGAAAAGGGAGGGGTATTATTGTCATTGCGCTGGCCCCTTTTGTTCTTGATGGCCGGCCAAACCCCCCCCGGAGCCTCACCTCTCTCTTGCTGCTCTTCATCTTCTTCCTCACCTCCATCACCATGCCCAACCACCGAGCTCCCAAAACCCTCAATTTTCGGTCAGCCCAGCTCGAAAATCCCGGGGTTTCGCTTTCCCATCATCAAACCAACCCTATGATGCCAAATCGGGGCAAATTCAGAGACAACCCAACATGGTTTCGATTCATTCGAGCTGTGATTCGAGCACCCAAACGCAAGCCGAGGCCTAGCCGAGCAACCTTGCTCCTAGTTGCTTCGAATCCACCACAAATTGCTAGTAAGTTCGTTACCCCAAGCACCAACCTCGAGTTCAAGTCAATGGGTGAGCGTTTGGGTCGAATTTAGGGTTTGGTTGGCACGAATTGGGCACGATTTGGTTCTGGTTCGAGCGTGGGTGGGCAAGAGTCGAAGGTTTAGCGTCGTTCGAACCCCGAAAGTCGACTCAGCAGCCTTAGATTCGACTCCCTAGCATGGAATCGAGGTCGGTGTTCCTTGCCTCCTAAATTAGTATTAGTTTCGAAAATGTTTTCAGCAGATTGATGTTGCATGTCAAGTTAGGGTTAGTTAGATTCGTTAGAAATGTCAAGAAATGGGTTGTGCATGTTTGAATTCGAATTATTGAGATAGTTTATGCTTGAGTTTATAATTCGATGTAAATTATGTGCGTGTAAAGGGAATCATGTATGAAAAAGGATTAATTGGAGGTTATAAAGGCGTAGTTAGTTTGAGCACGACTAAAGTAAGCTAAGGT
>JACYFF010029805.1:0-11980 GCA_017589665.1 Selenicereus undatus
TCGATGTTATTAAATCGAACCTAGATAGATTTGGGAACGAAGAGTTGGTGAAGGATTATACTATTGATTTGGGTTTAGAATGCGGTTTACGAATTATGCTAGCGGTGTTAAATATGAACTACCTTGGGTCGAATAAATGAAAGAGAGTAGGGATGGGCAAACTGGTAGTTTTGCGCCCCCTCTCATTTCTCCTCTCCCTGTCCGCGACACCCCCCTTCCCGACATTCTCTCTCCTCTTTCTTTCTTTCTTCTTCTTCTTCTTCTTCTTCTCGTCTCCCCTGTTCCTCCTCTTCTTCTTCGCTTCTCCTCCATGCGCGCCGGAGCCAACCGCCGACCTTGAGCCCTAGTTGACCCGCCCTAGCCGCCGACCGTCACACCACGGCGCCACTGGCCGAAAATCAGCCACGATTGGGCTGATTTTGACCGGAGCAGAACCAACGCCCGGTAACCTCGATGCATGCAAGAAAACTTCAGTTAAGGTTTTGGGTTTGGTGGTGTTCCAACCTCACGCAAAGGCAGCCGGATTTCTGGGTGTGTGGAGTTCGAATTTAGCTTCAATACTAGCCAACTTGGACACATATAGCTTGGATTCGAGGTGGGTAAACCTTTAATCCCTCCTATTTTAAGGATTTCGAATAATAATTATATGAATCAGTTTATTGGATTGGTAGTTATAAGTACTTATGCAAAATCATTATGAACTATGCCTGAGATGTCAATTCGAAGTGAGTTATATATGTTTAGCTTTGATTCGAATCAACTTAGGTGATTTATGCTTGAGATGTTAATTTGAAGTGAGTTATACATGTTTAGCTTCGATTCGAATCAACTTAGGTGATTTATGCTTGAGATGTTAATTCGAAGTGAGTTATATATGTTTAGCTTCGATTCCAATTAATTTAGGTGATTTATGCTTGATATGTTAATTCGAAGTGAGTTATACATGTTTAGTTTCGATTCGAATCAATTTAGGTGATTTATGCTTGAGATGTTAATTCGAAGTGGGTTATATATGTTCAACATCGATTCAAATCAATTTAGGTGATTTATGCTTGAGATGCTAATTCGAATTTGTTGTATGAATTCGATTGTATGTGTGGACAAACAAATGAATTAAGCTTTTGTTAGGTCAGAACTGCATATAACTCCGTCAAGTTGCTTTCGATTTTCATATCTAACCAGTTAGCATTGAAGATCGTTTGGGATATAAGAGGGTGGTTTAAAGGTGAAAGAGGTCTTTAGTGTTTTGGTGCATAGTCAAGCCTAGTTTTAAGAAGTTTGCAAATACTAACTATTTCATTCGAACAGACTTGGGTTACCTAGTCTAGGGTTATTGCATTTGAAAAACCTACTACTTCAAAAGTTGGCCTCAAGATTGATTTTTGAGCCTTTATGAAGTTTCAAGTCAAGAGTTGGTAAAACTGTTATGTTTCAAGAAGCATTTACATAGAACATTTATGAAAAGATGTTTTCCTCGTAAACGAGCCAAGTGCTGATGTTTTTGAATGGTAGCAAGTTTAGGAACATTTTAAGCCTTTAATTTATCCTCACACCCATCTTGAGTTAAAATGGAATTTTCAAACGAATCTAGCTTGCATTTATTGCTAAGTATCTAAGTTTCAAATGGGTTTTGATTTACGATTTTCCAAGCTCATTACGTTTATAATAAGCTTTTAGTTAAAATCAAAGTTGTTCCTCGAATTAGTAAATGTATTATGTTATCAAGAAGCCTTTAAGCCAAAATGGAATCGTTTTACGAACTAGCGATTGTTTTATGTCCTTAAGAAGCTTTAAAGTTAGAAATGAAGTTGTTTTGCAAATTAATAGACGTATTATGTTTAAGAGAAGCTTTGTAAGTTATACACGAAGTTGTTTTACGATTTAGTTATCCGAAGCTTTTAAGTTAGAAATAAAATTGTTTTACGATTTAAAAAACTTAATACATTTATACGAAGCATTTAAGTTGGAAACTAAGTCTTTTTCTGATTTAGTAAACGTGTTACGTTTATAAGAAACTTTTAAGTTTAAAGTGAAGTCGTTGTACAAGTTAATAAATGTATTACGTCTATACAAAGTTTTTCAGTCAAAAATGAAATCGGTTTATGTGTTAATAAACTTATAACGTTTATGAGAAGCTTTTAAGCTTCGAACTTAGTTTGAATTAAGCATTAACGAAACACGTTATGTTTCAAACGAGTTCCGATTTTCGATTTAGCAAACATATTACATTTAAAAGAAGCTTTTAGCTGAAAAGTGAAGTCGTTTTATGAGTTAGCGGTCGTTCTGCATTTACACAAAGCATTTAAGTTAAAAATTATGTCGTTTTACAATTTAGTAAACAATTTACGTTATAAGAAAGTATTTAAGTTATTTATGAAGCCGATTTACGTACAAACCAATCTTACATTGTTTCTAAGAACCTTGTACGTTTAAAACGAAGACGTTTTACAAACTAACAAACGTATTACGTTATTAAGAAACTTTTAAGTTGAAAACGTATTTTACGAAGTTAGTTTACACGTTAGCAACTTTATTTCGATTATGAAAAGCTTTTAAACTATTCACGAAATCAATTTATGAGTTAGTAAACTTGGTTTATATCAAATTCCTTCTTTTGCGTTTAAAAGATTGAAACGATCTGAAAAAGGGCAATTTGAGTTGTGTATTGTGAATCCTAGCTTTGAAGTGCATGCTGCTAAATACCCAAGTTTGGAATCGTGAGTTAGTATACTCACCATATTTTTAAGAGGCCTTTCTCGTTGTTTGCCTAAAGCTAAAGTAGTAAGAAAATTATTTTTTCATGTTTTACGTTCATAAAACCTATATATGAATAAGTATAAGCATGTTTGTCCACTAAGTATGCATGTGTATGTAAGTATTTATGTGTATGAATGTTATAAGTTCCTAAGATATATATATGAATAAGTGTAAGTATGTATGTGTACGAATGATTATGTTTATGTCTATGTATAAGTATGTATGTGTACGAATGATTATGTTTATGTCCATGTATATGTGGAGGAGCTACTCTAGGAACTTTAAGCTTAAGTCTGAGACCCAGGGATGGTGGCTTAGTTCTCGCCTAGTATCACGTATGTTATGTTATGATAGATTCAGGGATGGTGGTTTGATTCCCGCCTGAAGTCTAAGTATGAAAACTACGTCTCAGCATAGTATGATGTTTGTCTGGATAGGCGTATGTTGTCGCTCGAGTTTGGCCGACTCATGATGGCAGTAACAAAGTACCTATAAGAGTCTAGTCTCCTCATTTACGTGAATAAGTTACTATGTATGTTTTTCGGTAAGTGAAACTTATGCGTAAAAACCCTTTTATGCTATGTTTCTGGGTTTACGTAACTTTATTATGGACGGTTTCTACTAAAATTAAGCTTTTTGAGTATGACTATTCCTTCACTTGGTTTATGGTTTGAATATGATGTATTATGTGTAAGCTCTTCAACTAAAATGAATTACGAAAGGCTTTCGTAAGTTAATATGTATTTTATGTATGTTTTGAGAGAGAGGGTTTACTCACTCAGCGGTGGTTGCTCATTCTCATTACTTTCCCCCTTTTCCCCAGATCCACAGGTATGTGACTGCTGCGTGGAGCGCCCAAAGTGGACATGCTTGGACTGTATTGCTGTGTTTATGTTATCGTTATGTAATGTCGACTATGTTTGTAAGGTTATGTAATTATTTATCTTCTTGTAAGGTTTATGAAAAATAGAAAGCTATGTATACTCCGGGCGTGTGGCCCGTAAAGTTGTGGACTCCGGCGTGTAGCCGTTGAGCTGTTGGTGATATTTAGTACCTTTTTGTATGGAAGGGGTGTAATGTAAGGCTTTACACCTGAGAAACTGTAACGCCCCAAATTAAACATGTTTCATTGTTCATATTCTCCTTAATAAATCACTCAATTGTAATTTGATGAATCCAATGATAGGGGTATTACCGTCGTCCAAAAGGACAAGGCTTGAAACATGAGTGCTATATATAACACAGTTGAGCATAATCTCAACCATACACATTCACACATGATCATCCATTTACAATCAAGTGTTAAACAATGTAAGGTTTATAAACCATAGTAAGATAATTCACCATGTAATCTACATGTTCATCCACAGAAGAATTAAAAATACAACGTTAAAGTATGCATATACAACATTACTTCTGATCCATTTGGATTTCCCAGCTTCACTTATTCTCTTCAGCTAATTTGCCGGCATGAGGGAAATACTCTGAGTATTTGCCTAAAACAAAACATGAAAAACATTTCAAACTGTGAGCCGAAGCTCAGTACATGCGCTCCTGAATTGTTAAATGATCATTGAACACTGATTGGGCCCGCTTTGCAATTCATTTTAAATTAAAACAGTGAATGAAATAAATGTAAAACTGTATTGCTAGTTACTATCTGATAGTGAACCCCTTGATACTGTCACGATCTATGGATAGGTGTACACCTGCCAAGCTGATCGGTGGACCTGGCCTGAAGCCGGGCGGGGTAACTGAAGGGCAATGCCCTGTAACTGATAACTGACGGGGTCAATAATTAACTGATAAATTACTGTGTAAACTGATTCATTGATGTACTTACCAAAACATGATGACATTGACAAATACACTCTGATTTCTAAAGATACAGGCAGTGCACGTACCTGAAGTCTTTAAAATGATATCTAACTTGATAATACTTATGCACAATGGAAACGATAACTAGGCCTCAACTCTGTTTCATAAATGTCATTGTAAGTATGTGTAGTCAGTAAATGATCCTTACTCGCCTAATTGAGTAAGTAAAAATATGTGCAACAGAAATTGAGTAATGAACTGAGATACATAACTTGTGCATTTCAAATAATAAATTAAATTAGTTAGAGTTATTGAACTAGAAATACAACAAATTGAAGTAAAATAGACCAAATGAAAATAATTGAGTAATAATGAAAAGATTTTAATTGATATAAATGACACATGGTTTGCTGATATTTCTGAAATGGATAAAGGAAAGCGTGAAGCTTCTAAAAAGGACAATAGAATGGATAATAGAAGGTTTAATACTTCTGAAATGGGTAACAAATGGTTTATACCATAAGGGGTGCTGTGAGGTTCATAAAAGCTCACATAACACCCTAACTTGGTCCAAAGGACACTGATTTTGAGTTATTAATCTGCTCACTTCCCAAATTTCATTTTCATGCTTATGTAACTCAGTTTTCAAACCCAAGTAACCTTCTATGCACTAACAAACTTGTTGAACTCACTACCCTTTGTAATTTCCTTGCAATACCCATAATTATATAGAAACTTCTGAAAATATTTCCAAATGTCTTGATTTCTGCAATCACTCATGTTACCGTTGATGGTCTGCATTAGAAAATCCATATCTTTCACTACCAACCTCCAAATGAGATATAAAACCCCAATATGAAAATTTCACAATGTATTATAAAACTCTTATTCAGGACACAAAGCATGATTCACATAATAAGGTCCCCTAAAAGTAGGGTAGAACACAGACGTGCACAATTTCTGATCAATCTGCGCAGTCATAGCAAAACAACCATAACGTTTTCCACAAAACTCGGATTAAGGCGATTCAAGAGGAATTTTAAATAGACCTCATTGATCTATCCACACACCAAAAATCACAATTTTTCAGTGACCCAATCAATACCAGTTTTTCTGTGAAGTTACTGTTCCAGTTCAGTTCCCAGTTTCGATGCATTCTGCACGGTCTTGAGTAAATTGGTCATAACTTTGTCCACACAACCCAAAATTAAGTAATTCCAAATCCTATTGAAAGCTAACGCATCACGATATCACTACGCCAAAAATAATGAATTTTTGGATGTGCCAAACAGTACCAGTTAATTCCCAAAGTAGCCCCTGTTTCAGGTCTGTTTCTCAGCTTTAACGCACATATTTTCAATCTTTTCTTCACATAACCACCCACTAAAATCACTCTTTAACTTATATAAATCAGCATAAACATCTTGATATTCATTACCAATGCTAAAGATCACAAAATTGCATTTAAAACAATCAAAATTCAACACTTGAACATGAAGCTTGCATGATTAACATAAAACCCTAACCCTAGCTTCGACTCCAACATGATCCATCACCAAGATGATTCTTAATTCAATAAAAACAACATGATCCATCATCAAAATAACCAAAACAAGAAGCAAAAACCAAAAATTCAAAGAATAAGATTGAAGTCACTTACTTTGAGCTTGAAATAAGTGAAGATGGAGATGATATTGGGTGATTTTGAGGATGGAAAATGGTAGCCAATGGAGGGAGGTTGTTTGGGGATTGAAATCCTTGCTGGAGAGTGGTTGGAAAACACCACTTTAGGGGCTGGGGGTTTGGTGGCCATGTGAAGAGAGAAGGAGGAGAGAAGAGAGAGAAAGCCTTGAAGTTTATCTCTTGCAAAGCCCTTAAAACACTTGGATGTAAATGACTCAAATTACTTGGCTGAGAATGAAGCACAAAATCAGCTTTTGCTAATGATGATTAAGGCTCAATGATGGTAATTAGATAAGCAAATGGGTTAGGAACTAGTTAGGCCGAAATTGGGCTTAAATGAGCTCGGATTGAAAAAAAAATGTCAATCCGGGTGCGATAATTAAATTTGTTTTCTTTTTTTTTAATATGATGCCATGAAAAATAATTTAATCATTTAAATCATAATTATTGAGGCCTAATATCAATTTCTTCGAAAAATTATTTTCGGTAAATGAAACTCGAATTGCAAAGTGGAGCCCGAAATAATTTATTTATTTTTTTCAACTGGGATGATTCAATGAGATAAATAAATGTGAAAAATAAATAAAATCGCTTAATTAAATAAATAAATATGATTTAGGGTCGGGCTATTACAATCTTCCCCCCTTAAAGAGTTTCGTCATCGAAACTTATGAACTTTTCCAATAGATGCAAGGTTATCCCAAATAAATATGGGTACGTGACTTTCACTTGATCCTCAGTTTTTCAAGTAGTTTATGAGGAGGTATTATTTGCCCAAAGCAATTTGATTTAAGGTATCTGCTTGATGCTGAACTGCTTAACCCTGTGATCCAATATCTGAATTAGATGCCCTTGAAACACAAGACCCTCAATGGATACAACGGATTTGATTATGACAACATGATCAGGATCTGAAATGTATTACCGGAGTTGTAAGGTAAGAAACACGGAACATGTTACACACATGTTTGAGTTATATAGGCAGATCTGGTAGACAAGTCATGGAATATGACCTTTCAATGAAGTGATATGATCCAAAAGATCTTGGCCTCAATTTAGGTTGCAGTGCAACCTCCTTACACCCTTAATTGGTGAAACTTTATGAAAACCTATCATATACCGAAAATTCCAGAAATCTCCTTCTTTTATCAACATAGCTTTTCTGTCGGTTCCAAAGGTATGCTTTCAAGAGTCTTCTGAGCTATGCTGCCGTATGCAATGCTGAAGAAGATCTTCATGACCCATAAGATGATTTGTTGTCAATATCTGCCGTCATTTTGTCCTATTGTTTAATGAAGGATTCTCTGCTAGTGCTATCACAACGTTGACTGCTGGGAGTTCCATACTTTCTTCAAATGCAATGTTGGTCGTGAAGCATGACAGGCGCCAACATAGAAGAGTTGGATCCATTGATATTTTTAGATGCTTGGGACGATAAGAACTTCTAAAGTTCAATTTAGTTCAAAAGGCTCCTTGAAGTGCATGTCAAACAGGCTTGAAATATCTGATCTCTGTTAGACACTATATCTGAGGGAATCCCATGATAAAGTTCATTGAAGTTGAATCCTAGTTCCAAGTGGGGATTTCTAAAGGTCTCAATTCACCTATGGTGTGTTGGTGTTCTGCTTTGGCTTTTTAGCAAATCAGTGATTCATCCATATATTCTGCAATTTCTCTTTTAATATTATTACACCAAAAATATTGCCTCAGATCTATACACATCTTGGTATCCCCTAGATGCACCGAATAGTAAATGTTGTGAGCCTCCTCTAAGCTTTGGTCTCTTCATATTTTGATTTACTCTATGGAGCTCAGGATCACTATCTTCATTCACTCTAAGTTCCTCCATTAGGGAGGGTTGTAAGATAAGTGCCAACAATTGAACACTCACGTTCCTGTACGCCGCTAATTGAATGTGCAAGTCCCTAAGCTCTCTCAAGAGATTCAGTTGAGTATTTACTACAGTGTTCAAGGTATGTTGTGTCTTCCTTTTTAGGGCATCTACCACAATATTTCTCTTTCTTGATTGGCATTTGATCTGCCACAACTGATGTTTCATGTAGACTGAGCTTCTTTTGAGAGAAGATGTACTTCAAGCTTTGATGATTAGTATTAATTCTGCATGGTACCCCATATAAGTAATGTTTCCAACTTTGCAATGCAAAAACTACAGAAATGGGTAGGGTAATTCTTCTCGTAAGGCTTGAGTTGTTGGGAGGCATAAGCCACCAATTTAACTTCTTGCTAACTTTATAGCTTTCTTCAAGAAATTGGTCGGGGAAGATGATATTTGACAATCCTTTCTGAACTTGGTAATTCCCTGCTAAACTCAAACAGTTTCTAATCTCAATGCATTGGTGGGTCTTAAGCACTTCGTAACTGCTTTCAACTTTTGCAAATCAACCTTAATCTCTTCCTTTGAAACCATATGTTCCAAAAATATCATTGCTTCTAACAAAATTCATACTTCTTGTATTTACTATGTAATTGATGCTCTTTCAAGGTCTATATCATACTGTCATCAAATGAACAATATGCTCATCTTTATCCTTGGAGTATTTCAAGATATCTTTTTTTTTATAAACACCGCCACAACTTGTCTAGATATGGTCTGAAATTCTATTCATAAGATCCGTAAAGGCCGTGGGGCCATTGATTAGATTAGGCCAAAGGCATCATAGTGAAGTCATCATGACCCATACATGATCCATAGCATGGTTTTGGTAATGTCTTCAGGTATAATCCAAAGCTGATGGTACCCTAACCTCAAATTGATTTTAGAAGATACTCCTGCTCCCTACAGTTGATCCAATAAGCCATCTACCTGGGGCGATGGGTTTGTGTTTTTTATGGTGCTCTTGTTCAGCTCTCAAAAACAATACCTAACCACAAGGTTTCATTCTTCCTCTTTGCAAATAGAAATAGGCATCCCATGATGGCACACTTCGATGGTTTGATAAATCTCTTCTATGATAACTCCTCTAACTAAAACTTCAGTTCTTTAGGCTCAATTGGGGCCATACGATATGGGGTTTTGGAGATAGATTGAGCCTCAGGGATTAATTCACTCGTATAATCAATTTCTCTTTATGGAGCAATCCTGGTAACTGTTTTCCTTAGGTTGAAATAATCTTTGATCATGAATGTTAATAGCATAACACCAATACACAACATATCCTTGTCATAAGAGCTCACTTGTTTTCGTGACAAACTTTAAAGGACAAGGGTTTTTCCCCCCCTCTCTGTGACCATGAAACATCGTTCTCTCCCTTGTTCATCTCTTGTAATAACCTTAGGGTCATCACAATCCATCTTGACCCCATAAGTATACAACCAGTTTATTTTCAGCATGATATCAACGTCTGACGAGTCAAATTGAATCAGAACTCCAGGGAATACTATCCCACTAGTAGTAATTGAAACAAGTTTATGAGGGATAGAACACTTGACTCCAAAGTCATTGGATAACTTGAGTCCACAATTGGTTTATGCCTCCTTATTCTCAAGGTACAGTTGTATGGCGGATTGAGTGGATATAAATGAACGAGTGGCGACTAAATCAATCAATAGACAAAGGGGGTTTCGAAATTAAAAGAGAGCTTTAGTAACTACTGCACCAAAGATGGCAACTTCCTTCTTGCTCAACACATAAGCCTTTCCTACAGCTGCGAGCCTTGAAAGTGAGAGCCCTTCTCTACAGCCTTCAGTTTTCTGGAAAAGGCAGCGATCAGGTGCTCTGGGCTACCGCAGCATGTGCATTTGTTAGTTCCCACTTAGCAATCCAGAGTGACTCGAAGTGAAGTCAGGCCCTAAGAGCCTATTCTTGACAATGTTCCACCAAATATTAGTTTCACCAGTTACGTAAAATGTTCCAATTTATCTTTTGGAACGTCTATTATAGTGAAACTTTCTCCACTCCTCGAATCCATTCTTAAAGTTCCACTGGGTCATACTTTCCACTCTAGAGTCCTTTAGTATGAATCAACTGAAGACATTTTCGCACGGGGTAGTAACCCATCAAAATTTCTCACTAACGCAGTCCAAATGCATGAAAAAGATTTTGATTGTCCAACTTAAGCTTTATGAAAGTGATCTTCAATAGGAAACTGAGGTTGAATCAACCAAAAAGCGTAGACACATCGCATTCCCCTTAGCAATGGATTCCACAAGTTGGACAAAAATCAACCGCTATACAAATCGTAGTTAAGATCTACCTTCTGTTCAGGCGTGCTACAAAACTATCATCTATAGTCATCGGTGCAACCCAACCATAACCCAGCTACAAGTAGCAATTGGGCTCTTAAAAGCATAAGAAAGTGACCAAAACTGATGAAGATGTTACATGAGAGTAAATGATAATGCAAACTTGATGGGGAGATGCCATGAAGACAAAAAGATGAAGCCCCTGGTCAAAGTGAGGAGTATTCAACAGTTGCTAATCCAACAAGGACAATGGTAGATGGTAAGTTACTGTAAGACCCACTTTCGTTATCTTTAGATTAAGTTACTTGTATTACCTTTTTATGCTATAAAATCGTATTTTTAGTAATTGTATGAGTTAATTGATTTTCGATGTGCTTTTGAGAACTATAATTTTATAAGAAGGGATTTTTATCGCAATTATTGATTTTAAAGTTAATTCGTACTATTTATGCCTTTAAAGTACATCGATAGTTTCATTTAGTCGTTATTCGATTCATTTAGTTGTTTCCCGAGTGCGATTAGGTTGTTAGCCTTAGAATTAGTTTCGAGGTTTAATAAATCAAACCTAGATAGATTCGGGAATGAATAGTTGATCGAGGATTATATTATTGATTTGGGTTTAGAGTTCGGGATACGAACTAAATTAGCGGTGCTTGTTATTAAACAGTTTGAAACAAAAAGAAAAAGAGAAAAGGGAGGGGTATTATTGTCATTGCGCTGGCCCCTTTTGTTCTTGATGGCCGGCCAAACCCCCCCCGGAGCCTCACCTCTCTCTTGCTGCTCTTCATCTTCTTCCTCACCTCCATCACCATGCCCAACCACCGAGCTCCCAAAACCCTCAATTTTCGGTCAGCCCAGCTCGAAAATCCCGGGGTTTCGCTTTCCCATCATCAAACCAACCCTATGATGCGAAATCGGGGCAAATTCAGAGACAACCCAACATGGTTTCGATTCATTCGAGCTGTGATTCGAGCACCCAAACGCAAGCCGAGGCCTAGCCGAGCAACCTTGCTCCTAGTTGCTTCGAATCCACCACAAATTGCTAGTAAGTTCGTTACCCCAAGCACCAACCTCGAGTTCAAGTCAATGGGTGAGCGTTTGGGTCGAATTTAGGGTTTGGTTGGCACGAATTGGGCACGATTTGGTTCTGGTTCAAGCGTGGGTGGGCAAGAGTCGAAGGTTTAGCGTCGTTCGAACCCCGAAAGTCGACTCAGCAGCCTTAGATTCGACTCCCTAGCATGGAATCGAGGTCGGTGTTCCTTGCCTCCTAAATTAGTATTAGTTTCGAAAATGTTTTCAGCAGATTGATGTTGCATGTCAAGTTAGGGTTAGTTAGATTCGTTAGAAATGTCAAGAAATGGGTTGTGCATGTTTGAATTCGAATTATTGAGATAGTTTATGCTTGAGTTTATAATTCGATGTAAATTATGTGCGTGTAAAGGGAATCATGTATGAAAAAGGATTAATTGGAGGTTATAAAGGCGTAGTTAGTTTGAGCACGACTAAAGTAAGCTAAGGT
>JACYFF010029825.1:10329-35628 GCA_017589665.1 Selenicereus undatus
AGTCCTCAAATGAAGATCAAAGAAGGGATCTCAAGTAGAAAAGCAATTTGAGAGAGAAGAATAGGTGGGTATGCAAACAATCAAGTGACAAGAAGATAAACTAAGTAGACTTGGATAAGATATCACCACCAAGCTTACTTAGAGCTCTCCTTGAGGACCAATGGAGATAAGATATCACCACTCAATTGATCTTCAAGGACCCTTGAACACCACACTAGAGAGCTAGGCTAGTGATAAGCAAGAGTAGAGAGAAAACAAGGGAGTATGAACTCAACCTAAACACAATTTCCCAAAAGTCCCCTACAAAAGGAAGTGAGGGGGGTATTTATTTATAGAAGCATACCACCCTTCACTCAGCTAATTTTGTTGTGTACAAGCTGATTAAGGTCAATGACACCTAAGTCTAAGGCTAGAAACAAGGACTAAGTGATAATACAAGTGATTACTCCCACACTTGACACCTCACTAGCTTAAATGATCTCAAAGTTGAGGTGTCAAGCTTAGGAGTACTCAAATACAGCAGCTGAGGGGCTTGGGGGAACACAAATCAGATTAGTACAAGCAAAACCCAAGGAAATCAGCAAGTCACTACATTAACCGGTTAAAAGGATTTTCTTCCTTCTTTGGCCGGTTAATAGCAGCACAAGGGGGAGCTTCCTCCCACCTTTAGGGGCATGATTTGATAAATATTTAGATGTATTTTCATGCCCTAAAGTTTCACAAAAGATGGAGTTCAATAGGTCATCCAAAAGATCCTTGCATTCAGACCACGCTGGATTCCAGCCTGCAAATAGTGAGCTTCGGTTTTTGCAATGGATGACTGACCAAATGACCTCCAAATTTCCTGCATGAGTACTTGTTGGAAATCTTAGAATCTAAGCTTTAATTTGGCTATGCGTGCAGGAAATTTGGCCTTCAGGATCGATCTCTACAAGCAAAACAAAAACGGGCCAGAAACTGATCGAACTGGAACATTGGTGACGGTTGATGTTCATGATGTTTCTGGCCAGGGTTTGGACTTCTTGGGTCTCCATGATGTTTTTGGACTCTAGGGGAGTGGATGATGAGGGATTAGGAGGGTTAAAAGAATGGCCTCCATCAACCTCCTAAACCACCTTCAACCTAGGTGATTAGGGTCAAGAGGTTGTTGCCCTTGTTGACCAGCATTGTGGGATCATGGTCAAGGTTATCTAGGGGCTCCCTCATGACTTTGGTGGCTTCTTGGACTTCCTTGGGGGTTGGGGTTGCTTGCCCTTGCACTTGATCACTCTCATTGCTATTCCCTTTGCTTCCCATGGGTACATCACCAACTCAAAAGAGCCCAAACCGTGCCTTTTCTTCACTCCACGGTTTTTGTGGGCAGCAAGTTGGCACGGCCAACCCGTGCCCTTAGGCACGACCGTGCCACCTATTGCCGTGACCTTTTCTCTCCTTTTTCTTCTCCCTTTGGTGTGTAGTGGCTTGGGTAGTGTTTTCCCTTGACACTTACATCATATTTGGTATCAGAGCCTAGGTTTCTCCTTGGCCTTGGTTGCCTTTCCACTTCCACAAATCAAATCACTTCCCCTTTCTCACAAATTCAATTCCCTTTCTGATTATACAACCTATTCTGCCATGACTTCATCTAGTATGTCATTGGAAGAGAGGTTTGAAGCATTGATGAAACAAAATGAGTTTCTTGTTAGCAAAGTTCGTGAGGATTCTCAAAAAGAGCAAGAGACTAGAGCACAAAATGAGTATCTTCGAAAGCAGTTGGGTTCTTTTCTAAAGCAGAAGCAGAGGATGATTGAAGAGACCTTACAATCTGAACCGAGGAGGTATGAACAAGTCCAAAGCCATGATGTGGGATCATCAAGTGAAGAAGAGACACCAAGGAGACCTCGAAGGGAGCCTCGAAATCAACACTCTACCAATGATTTCAGAGTGGAGATTCCTGAATTTGAAGGCAAATTGGATGCAGAAGAATTCTTGGATTGGCTTCATACTGTGGAAAGAGTTTTTGAATACAAAGATGTTCCAGATGATAAGAGGGTCAAGCTTGTGGCACTCCGATTACGTAAGTATGCTTCCTTATGGTGGACTAACTTGTGTGCTAAACGAGTTAGAGAAAGAAAGGCTAAAATTCGAACTTGGGATAAAATGAAATCCAAGTTGAAGGCTAGATTTTTACCACCTACATATGTACAAGATTGCTATGCTCAACTTCATAATTTGACTCAAGGCAATCTTAGTGTTGAGGAGTATACTAGAGAATTTGAGAAGCTTGTTATTAAATGCGATTTGCAAGAACCCGAAGAGCAAACTATTGTTAGATACTTAGGTGGCCTTGAACCTAGGTATGCTAATGTTGTGGAATTGCAAGCATATACTACTTTTGATGAGGTGTGTGTACTAGCTCATAAGATTGAACAACAGAAAAAAGCTAGACCCACCATTCGACCACCACCCCCACGGCCCTTTGTGAAGAACCAACCCTTTAACAAGGGGATTTCTAATCCTCCACCAAGACCACAAATGCCCTTCCCTCCACAAAGAACCGTAACACCTCAAAAAGCCCCAGCAATCCCATTCCGTCCAAATCCTAACCCAATGGCTAACCGAAGGTGTTTTAAATGTCAAGGGCTTGGTCACATTGCTTCTGATTGTCCCAACAGGAAAGTTATTACTTTAGCTGAATGGACTAATGTGAAGGAAGTTTTTGAAGAAGAACATGAAGAGGAAGAAGAGCTAGAATCTGAAGAGGCTCGGGAAGAAGTTGAGGAAGAAGCCGATGACGGCGAGATGTTGGTATCAAGGAGAGTCTTGAATGGCCAAAAGAACACCAAAGATGAACAGCGAGATAACATCTTTCACACTCGGTGTACAATCCAAGGAAAGGTTTGTTCTTTAATTGTTGATGGCGGTAGTTGTGCTAATGTGGTTTCTCTTACCATGATTGAAAAGCTAGGTTTGCAAGCTTCAGCCCATCCTCATCCATACAACATACAATGGCTGAATCAAAGCAAGGGACTTCAAGTCAATTCCCGGTGTCTTATTTCATTATCTATTGGCAGGAGTTACCAGGATCAGTTATGGTGTGATGTGATACCCATGGATGCTTGTCACATTTTGCTAGGCAGGCCATGGTTATATGACAGGAAGGTGATGCATGATGGTTTCCTAAATACCTACTCCTTGTTCAAGGACGGCAAAAAGATCACCTTAAAGCCATTATCCCCATCCGAACTCCACAGAAATAAACCTACAAAAGGCCATGACCAATCTGGTTGCTTACTTACCTTTAGTGAAACTCTTTTGAAGGCTGAAAATCATGAGGTTAAAGCTTTTAAAGAGTGGATCTTAACCACACAAGATGAACCAGAATCTCTCTTACCAACCCATCCTTTTGCCAAAACACTCATCCAAAAGTTCTGTCATTTATTCCCCGAAGAGATACCAAATGGCTTACCACCAAAAAGGGATATCCAACACCACATTGACCTCATCCCCGGTTCCATTCTCCCAAATAAACCAGCCTACAGAATGAACCCAAAGGAAACCATGGAGATACAAAGGCAGGTAGAAGAATTGATGTCCAAGGGTCTTGTGCGAGAGTCACTTAGCCCCTGTGTCGTTCCTGCTTTATTGGTTCCCAAGAAGGATGGTAGTCAGCGGATGTGTGTGGACAGTCGAGCTATTAACAAGATTACAATCAAGTATAGGTACCCCATACCTAGACTTGAGGATATGTTGGATGAGCTACATGGTTCTAAGGTATTCTCGAAGATTGACTTGCGGAGTGGTTATTATCATATTCGCATCAGAGAAGGAGATGAGTGGAAGACTGCCTTTAAAACCAAGGGTGGTTTATATGAGTGGCTTGTCATGCCATTCGGTCTTTCTAATGCTCCTAGCACATTTATGCGATTGATGAATCAGGTCTTCAAACCCTTCATTGGCAAGTTCGTAGTGGTTTATTTTGATGATATTCTTATCTATTCCAGGGACGAGCAAGCACACCAGCAGCATCTTATCCAGATTATGCATGTCCTGGAACGAGAGGAATTGTATGGTAATCTTAAGAAGTGTACTTTTTTTACTAATGAAGTTACCTTCTTAGGATACATTGTTTCTAGTGAAGGAATCAAGGTCGATGAAGGGAAGATCGAGGCTATTCGGAGTTGGCCTCAACCACAAAGTATTCATGATGTTCGAAGCTTCCACGGATTGGCATCTTTTTACAGGAGGTTCATTCGAAGTTTCAGCACCATTATGTCCCCCATGACCGAAGTGCTTAAAGGTTCCTCATTCCAATGGAATCCTAAGGCACAATCTGCATTTGAGGAGGTAAAGAAGAAACTTACTCAGGCACCTGTACTTGCATTACCATGTTTTGACAAGGTGTTCGAGGTAGAATGTGATGCATCAGGAGTTGGCATTGGAGGAGATTTAACTCAAGAAGGTAAACCATTAGCCTTCTTTAGTGAAAAACTTTGTGAGTCAAGAAGAAAGTACTCCACATATGACAAGGAATTCTATGCTATTATTCGGTGTCTTGAGCATTGGAGTCATTATTTGGTGGCTAGTGAATTTATACTTCATTCTGATCATGAAGCTTTAAAGTATATTCAGGGCCAGCACAAACTCAATTCACGCCATGCTAAGTGGGTTGAGTTCCTCCAGTCATTCCATTTCACCATCAAGCATAAGTCAGGCAAGTTAAATCAGGGTGCAGATGCATTATCTAGGAGACATCTCCTATTGTTTCAGTTGGATGCTATTATTCTTGGTTTTGAACATCTTAAGAGTCTTTATGCTGAAGATGAAGACCTTGGGGATTTATATGCTGCATGTTCTAACCACCCCAAGGGAGATTTTCATGTCCAGGATGGCTATCTATTCAAAGGAGTACGGCTTTGTATTCCCAAGTGTAGCACACGTGAGCTTCTAATCAGGGAGGTTCATGGAGGTTCTTTAGCAGGTCATTTTGGTGAGTCCAAAACCCTTACCATGCTAAGGGAACACTATTATTGGCCAGGAATGGAGAAGGATGTGCAGGACATCCTTAGAAGATGTGGTACGTGCCAGGCAGCTAAGAGTCATACCCTACCACAAGGCTTGTATACCCCATTGCCCACACCAACACAACCATGGGTCGACGTGAGTATGGACTTCATTTTGGGATTACCTAAGACCCAAAGAGGTAAAGACTCAATATTTGTGGTGGTAGACAGATTTTCGAAGATGGCACACTTCATTCCATGCAATAAGACCAATGATGCTACCCACATTGCTGAACTCTACTTCAGGGAGGTAACAAGGTTACATGGTATTCCTAAGTCAATTGTTTCTGATAGGGATACAAAGTTTCTCAGTCATTTTTGGATTACATTATGGAAGAAACTTGGTACTAAGTTGTTATTTAGTACTACCTGTCACCCCCAGACCGATGGCCAAACTGAGGTCACTAATCGAACCTTAGGAACTCTTTTAAGGGCATTGATTAAACCTCATGTTAAAGCCTGGGATTTACTCTTACCACATGCTGAGTTTGCATATAACAAGGCACCTAGCAAGGCTACAGGTCTTTCCCCATTCAAGGTGGTGTACGGGGTTGATCCATTGAGTCCAAATGATCTCACTCCACGGCCCCAGGACCAAAAGCCCCATGTTGATGCAACAACAAGAGTAAAGGAGATCCAAAAGCTCCATGAGTTGGTGAAAGCACGAATTGAAAAGACCAACGCAGCTTATGAGGCAAACGCCAACAAGCATAGGAGGAAAGTTGTCTTTTAGCCTGCTGATTTGGTATGGATTCATCTTAGGAAGGAGCGGTTTCCTTCTAAGAGGAAAAATAAGCTTATGCCAAGAGCGGAAGGTCCATTTGAAGTGATTGAGAAAATCAATGACAATGCATACAAGGTGGACCTCCCAGGTGACTGAAGTTTCCGCCACTTTTAATGCGGCTGATTTGAGTCCATTCATTCCTGATTTTTCCCCCCAAGATTTGAGGAGCAAATCTTTTCAACAAGGGGAGGATGATGGAAACCCATCCAGTCCAGATCATGTTCATGAGGAGAATATTCCATCACGTCCAAGAACAAGATCACAAACCAAGAGAATGGCTCTTTTGTTGGAGGAAGAAGAAGTTGGCACAAACGGGTTCACTAGTTTCAAAGTGCCCGGTTTTGTGCATTCGATTTCCTAAGCTACACTGTAGCTTATGACTAACATTTTTGCATTTTTGGAATCCTTTTGGTGTTGTTTTTGCAGGTATAAAAAGAGTTTCAAGTCATACATTCAAAGGGATTGGAGTTCAAGTCATTTTCCAAGTGACTCCAAATTTTATGCGGTTTTGCGCGGTTTGCAGTAACGATTTATTTAACCCACAAAACCATGTCGAAACCTTGATCTTAATTAGGGGGGGGGATTCTATACATCCTAAAACTACCCCCCCACCTTTAAAATTCCAGCCATAGCCATTTTTGCACTAAAATAAAATTGCACCAAAAAACCGAGCCAAACCGGTTCACCAAAACCGGTTTTGTCAAACCCGGTTTATTTCTTCCCCATATGGCCGGCCACCCTGTCCACAACCATGCTGCAAGTTGCTTCTCAAGATTGGCACACTCTTCAAGTTGTCTTGGAATGAGGAAAGCCTTGAAAGGAACAACCAATGGGACGAAGATTGGTGTCACCATGTGCTTGCTTGTGATTGGCTAGCCGTTTTCTTCTTCAACACACTTTGGCTGCTGATGGATATCCCTCCATCCCCTTTGATTTAAAAAGGAAGCAAATTAATTTGGTAATCTTATTATGCTGGCTGAAGGATGAATAATTCATCCAAATTTTGTTTAAGCTTTGAAATTGCAGGGCAAAGGGTTCGTTCCAGCACTGACCCGTTTTTGTGAGCGAAATTCGGCAAACATCTTCATGGGTTAAGTCTGATATTTTTACATGGATTTGAAGTTCAAGATGTTAGCTTTCCAACAAGACAAGTTTCATCGAATTTGGACTTCATTTGGTCATTCAAATCAGCCTTTAATCTCAAGGTGTCAAAACTGCCCAGCATGGTCAGAATGTACCCGGTTTTGCAAGCTTAATTACCCAAACTTAAAGATGGGTTAATGGGCTGCAAACCCACTTTTTGGAACCCTTAATATGTCAGCTTCCAAGGAATATAAAGAGTTCTAGGTTAAGTATTTAGCAAATAAGTCAATGGGAGACTTTTTCTAGAAGCAGCAGAATCTGTTCCAGTCTGTATATACCTGCACATTTTGCCTGATATCTCTCAAAAGGCTAATCCAATTCACCTGCACGATGCGGCTCCTGAAAGCTGACTTCAAGCTCTTTCTATAAAGGCCTTTTTCAGCTCATTTGGACAACTATGATAGGAGATATAGCTGTTTAAAGTTGAGGCTAGAATTCTGAAAAGTTGCTGACATAAAGCAAAACCACTTTTCAGCTTTTGTACTTCTTCTTTTTGGTCCCCCATGCCTATGCACGTCCATGTACTTGTGTTCCCTCTTATTTTCAGCTTGTTAAAGGCCTTCCCACTATATAAGGAAGCCTTGGGCTGCATTAGAAAGAGAGATGAATGTGTATTCAGTTTTGAGTTGTGAAAACTCTCTCAAACTCTCTCTAAAATTCCTAGTGTTATATCTTGGGTGTTGGCAACTCCAAGTGGGTCTCTAGGTCTTCTTAATTCAACTAAAAAGGTGATTTTAGTTGAAGGAATAAGATTGCCCAAGTGTGCAAACCAAGGTGGGTTTTACACCACCCTTGCTAGTGGACTTGTTCTATCCTTGTTCTTGTGTTCTTTTCAAGTTTTCTACCCAAATGCATTCTTGATTCACTTTTGCAAATCTTTGCCTAAGTGAAACTTGAATACATCAAGTGGTAAGATTGCCCAAGTGTGCAAACCAAGGTGGGTTTACATCACCCTTGCTAGTGGACTTGATTGATCTTGGTTCTTGATTGCATTTTTATCTTTCTTCCCATTGTATATGTTTTTGTGAGTTTTGACTCCCAAAAAAATATACATCAGCTGCCCATGTGCAAGTGGCCTTCAATCTCAGCATGAGTTAGTGTTAATCAAGGTCCTAAGTATTATGTAATCAAGCTAGGCAAGGATTAGATGCATAGTTTGATGTATTAGATGTTAGTTAATCATGTATTGTTGTAACTAGTTGTATTAGTAGTTAATCTTGTCATTAGGTTAGTCCTAACACTTTTCCTCACTAGGAAGGAAAGTGATGTGGACCTTTCTTAGCCTAGTATTGTATTTCCAACTAGTATGTAAGGCCATTTTGGCCAAGGAAGAAGAGGCATCTCAGAATTTTTCAGCTTGAAAGCCTAGAGAGCTTGTTTTCTCTCAAACACAAATCCTTGCTTGCTTATCTTAGTTTAGGCCAAACTAAGTGGTGTCCAAGTGAGTCTTAATCTTGATTAAGTGGTGATTCTGTATCTTAATCAAGCTTAAGGGCCCTAAACTTTAAGGTTGGTGGTGATTCTGTATCCAATCTTAAGTTTAGTTCTATCCTATTCTAGATTCGTCTCCATGATTTGCTTAGTGAACTAATTAGCATGGATTAGTGCTTAATTACTTTTACTTTGTTAATCTTCCACTTCTACTCCCTTTCTTACCTCAAATACCATCTTACATAACCATTTTCAACATTTCCCATTCACCAAAAGTGGTCAAAAACGAACCCCAACTCAAAAGAGCCCAAACCGTGCTTTTTCTTCACTCCACGGTTTTTGTGGGCAGCAAGTTGGCACGGCCAACCCGTGCCCTTAGGCACGACCGTGCCACCTATTGCCGTGACCTTTTCTCTCCTTTTTCTTCTCCCTTTGGTGTGTAGTGGCTTGGGTAGTGTTTTCCCTTGACACTTACATCAACATGGCCAGCCGAAATTCCAAGGCCACTTTATGACTAGCCAATCCCATGCAAGCACATAAGTGACACCAATCCTTCTCCCATTGGTTGTTCTTTTCTAGGCATTTACCATTTCTAGGAGACCTTGAGGGGTGTGCCAAGCTTGAGGGGCGTGCATTTGCAGCTTATTTGATGGGATGGCCGGCTGGTTTAATGTGTAGAGAACCGGTTCAAGTGAACCGGGTTCTAGGGGAGCCGGTTCAAGCCGGTTTTTGATGCATTGTGTTTTTGTTGGAAAAATGGCGAAGACTTGAATTTTAAAGGTGGGGGGGTAACTTTAGGATGTGTAGAATCCCCCCCTCAATAAAATCAAGGTTACAAAAGGGTTTTGAGGGTTAATTAACTGAATACTGCAAACCGCGCAAAACCGGGGCAAAATGGAGTCACTTGGAAAATGACCTTGATCTTCAATCCTTTTAAGGGAATGACTTGAAATTCATTCTTGGACCTGCAAAACAATATCAAAAGGATTCCAAAAATGGAAAAACGTTAGGGCTAAGCTACAACGTAGCTTAGGAAATCAGATACACAAAACTGGGCACTTTGAAGCTACTGAACCCGTTTGTGCTTGCTTCACTGTCTTGCAATAACTGAGCCATCTTCTTCACTTGAGATCTTGTTCTTGGATGTGTAGGAGTTGATTCATTAGGGACAAGATCTTCAGTGGCTAGGTTTCCATCATCCTCCCCTTGTTGAAAAGATTTGACCCTCAAATTTGGTGGTGAAGCATCTGAATAATATGGACTCAAATCAGCCACATTGAAAGTGGCTGAGACTTCATATTCACCTGGTAAATCAACCTTATAGGCATTATCATTGACTCGTTCTAAGACTTTAAATGGACCATCAGCTCGGGGCATGAGCTTATTCTTCCTTTTAGAAGGGAACCTCTCCTTCCTTAAGTGAATCCATACTAAGACTCCAGGTTGAAATACAATCTTTCTCCTATGCTTGTTGGCATGGGCTTCATATGTAGCATTGGTCTTTTCAATCTTTACCTTTACCAACTCATGGAGTTTCTGAATCTCTTTTACCCTTGCTGCTGCATCAATATGAGGCTTGTAGTCTTGTGGCCGTGGAGTAAGATCAATGGGAGTCAACGGATCAATCCTATACACCACCTTGAAGGGTGAAAGACCTGTAGCCTTACTAGGAGCTTTGTTATAAGCAAATTCAGCATGTGACAAGAGTAAATCCCAAGCCTTAGAATGAGGTTTAATCAAAGCCCTCGAAGGAGTACCAAGGGTTCGATTAGTTACCTCAGTCTGACCATCAGTCTGGGGGTGACAAGTGGTACTGTACAACAACTTAGTGCCTAGTTTCTTCCAAAGAGTAATCCAAAAATGACTTAGAAACTTAGTATCCCTATCAGAAACAATGGTTTTAGGAATACCATGCAATCCTGTCACTTCCTTGAAATAGAGCTCGGCAATATGAGTAGCATCATTGGTCTTGCTTTAGGGGATGAAATGTGCCATCTTTGAAAACCTGTCTACCACCACAAATATAGAATCCTTGCCTCATGGAAACCTAGCCACTGAAGATCTTGTCCCTAATGATTCAACTCCTACACGTCCAAGAACAAGATCCCAAGTGAAGAAGATGGCTCAGTTATTGCAAGACAGTGAAGCAAGCACAAACGGGTTCACTAGCTTCAAAGTGCCCAGTTTTGTGTATCTGATTTCCTAAGCTACATTGTAGCTTAGCCCTAACGTTTTTCCATTTTTGGAATCCTTTTGATGTTGTTTTGCAGGTCCAAGAAGGAATTTCAAGTCATACCCTCAAGTGGATTGAAGATCAAGGTCATTTTCCAAGTGACTCCATTTTGTCCCGGTTTTGCGCGGTTTGCAGTAATCACTTACTTAACCCTCAAAACCCTTTTGTAACCTTGATTTTATTGAGGGGGAGGATTCTACACATCCTAAAGTTACCCCCCACCTTTAAAATTCAAGTCTTGGCCATTTTTCCAACAAGAACAAATTGCACAAAAACCGGCCAAAATCGGTTCTTCTAGAACCCGGTTTGCCAAAACCGGTTCTCTACCCCTCTATGGCCGGCCACCCTATCTCAAATAAGCTGCAAATTGCTCTTTCCCAGCTTTGCACACCCCTCAAGGTCTCCTAGGAATGATAAATGCCTAGAAAAGAACAACCAATGGGAGAAGGATTGGTGTCACTTGTGTGCTTGCTTGTGATTGGTTTGCCGTAAAGTGCCTTCAAGATTTCGGCTACCCATGTGCTGAGTTTCTTCAATCACAGCTTGTATTAGTGTTAAATATAAGCTTAAGTGTTGTGTAATCAAGCTAGGCAAAGGTTAGATGCATAGTTTGATGTATTAAGTATTAGTTAAGCATGTTTTGATGTAACCGGTTGTATTAGTAGATAATTGATGTAATTAGGTTAGTTCTAATACCTTTCCTCCTTAGGAAGGAAAGTCATGCACCTACTTATCCATTTGATAGGTAGTCTTGCTTATTAATAGTTACTTTCAACCATGAATAAGAACATAACTCAGAATATTCAGCTTGAACATTTGAGAGGCTTAGCTTTTCTCTCTCACAAATCCTTACTTGCTTATCCTTAATTAGGCCAATTAAGGTGGTGTCCAAGTGAGTCTTAACCTTCATTAAGTGGTGATTCTGTATCTTAATCAAGATTAAGGGCCCTAAACTTGAAGGTTGGTGGTGATTCTGTATCCAATCTCAGGTTTAGTTCTATCCTATCCTCGTTTCATCTCTATGATTTGCTTAGTGAAGTAATTAGCATGGATTAGTGCTTGATTACTTCTACTTAACTAATCTTCCACTTCCATTCACTTCCTTACTTCAAATACTAACTTATACATCCTTTTTCAACATTTTCCATTCACCAAAATAACCCAAAACCGAATCAAACCACAAAGGCCTCCACCGTGCAACTTTCCCCCTTCCACGGTTTTTGTGGGCAGCAAAGTGGCACGGTCTGACCGTGCCATAGGGCACGACCGTGCCACCCTTGCCGTGGCCAAATCCTCCCTTTTCCTCTCCCTTTTGATGTGTATTGGCTTGGGTCCTCTATTCCCTTGACATATACATCATATTTGGTATCAGAGCTTCGGTTTCTCCTTGGCCCTGATTGCCTTTCCACTTCCACAAATCATTCCACTTTCCTTTTCTCACAAATTCAGTTTTCTCTTTGGTTTTCCAATCTATTCTACCATGACTTCACCTAGCATGTCATTGGAAGAAAGGTTTGAAGCTTTGATGAAACAGAATGAGTTCTTGGCTAGCAAAATTCGAGAAGATTCTCAAAGAAACCAAGAAGCTCAGGCACAGAATGAGTATCTTCGAAAGCAGTTGGGTTCTTTCATGAAGCAAAAGCAGAAAATGAATGAAGATACCTTTCAATCGGAACGAAGGGCACGTGAGGAAATCTTCAGTCATAATCTTGATTCATCAAGTGAAGAAGAAGTGCACAGAATCACCACCAACCTTCAAGTTTAGGGCCCTTAATCTTGATTAAGATACAGAAACACCACTTAATCAAGGTTAAGAGTCACTTGGACACCACCTTTATTGGCCTAATTAAGGATAAGCAAGTAAGGATTTGTGAGAGAGAAAAGCAAAGCTTCTCAAAGTGTTTCAAGCTGAAAATCTGAGTTATGTTCTTTATTCATGGCTGAAAGCAACTATTAATAAGTAAGACTACCTATCAAATAGATAAGTAGGTGCATCACTTTCCTTCCTAAGGAGGAAAGGTATTAAAACTAACCTAATTACATCAATTGGCTACTAATACAACCGGTTACATCAAAACATGCTTAACTAATACTTAATACATCAAACTATGCATCTAATCCTTGTCTAGCTTGATTACACAATACTTAAGCTTATGTTTAACACTAATACATGCTGTGATTGAAGAAACTCAGCACATGGGGCAGCCGAAATGTGTAGGAGAAGAAATCGGCTAGCCAATGGGAAGCCTCCATACAAGGGACACCAAGCTCTCTCCCATTGGATGTTCTTTTCTAGATTTTCTTCATTCCAAGGCAGCTTGAGGAGTGTGCCAAGCTTGGGAAGAGCAACTTTGCAGCTTGGTTTGATAGGGTGGCCGGCCATATGATGGAGATCTCTCTATACCACTTAATTTGGAAGCTCAAAATCAACAAAGGTAATCATATTTTGAAGGCTAAAGGATGAATAATTCATCCAAATTTTGTTTAAGCTTTGAAATTGCAGGGCAAAGGGTTCGTTCCAGCACTGACCCGTTTTTGTGAGCAAAATTCGGCAAACATCTTCATGGGTTAAGTCTGATATTTTTACATGAATTTGAATTTCAAGATGTTAGCTCCAAGAAGGCAAGTTTCATCCAAATTGGACTTCATTTGGTCATTCAAATCAGCCTTTAATCTCAAGGTGTCAAAACTGCCCAGCATGGTCAGAATGTACTCGGTTTTGCAAGCTTTATTACCCAAACTTAAAGATGGGCTAAAGGGCTGCAAACCCACTTTTTGGAACCCTTAATATGTCATATTCCAAGGCATATAAAGATTTCTAGGGTAGGTAATTGATAAATAAATCAATGGAGGACTTTTTCTAGAAGAAGCAGAATCTGTTCCAGTCTGTATATACCTGCACATTTTGCCTGATATCTCTCAAACGGATGATCCAATTCACCTGCACGAGGAGGCTCCTGAAAGCTGACTTCAAGAGATTTCCAACAAGTCCTTTTGCAGCTCATTTGTACAACTATACTAGGATGTATAGCTGTTTAAAGTTGAGGATGGAAATCTGAAAAGTTGCTGACATAAAGCAAAACCACTTTTCAGGTTTTGTACTTCTACTTTTTGGTCCCCCATGCCCTTGCACGTCCATGTACTTGTGTTCCCTCCTCTTTTCATCTTATTAAAGGCCTTCCCACTATATAAGGAAGCCTTAGGCTACATTAGAAAGTTAGTTGAAGTTGAATTAAGTTTTGAGTTGTGAAAACTCTCTCAAACTCTCTCTAAAATTCCCAGTGTTGCATCTTGGGTGTTGGCAACTCCAAGTGGGTCTCTAGGTCGTCTTAATTCAACTAAGAAGGTGATTTTAGTTGAAGGAAGAAGATTGCCCAAGTGTGCAAACCAAGGTGGATTGTACATCACCCTTGCTAGTCCACTTGTTCTATCCTTGTTCTTGTGTTCTTTTTCAACTTTTCTACCCAAATGCATTCTTGATTCACTTTTTGCAAATCTTTGCCTTAGTGAAGCTTGAATACATCAAGTGGTATTATCCAAGTGTGCAAACCAAGGTGGGTTTACATCACCCTTGCTAGTCCACTTGTTTTATCTTGGTTCTTGATTGCATTTTCATCTTTCTTCCCATTGTATAAGTTTTTGTGAGTTTGACCCCCCAAAAAATATACATCACCATAGGGGTGGAGAACCGGTTTTGGCAAAACCGGGTTCTAGGTGAACCAGTTTGGGTCGGTTTTTTTGTGCAATTTGTTCTTGTTGAAAAAATGGCCAAGACCTGAATAAAATCCCCCCCCCTCAATAAAATCAAGGTCACAAAAGGGTGGGGGGGGGTAACTTTAGGATGTGTAGAATCCCCCCCCCTCAATAAAATCAAGGTCACAAAAGGGTTTTGTGGGTTAATTAACTGAATACTGCAAACCGCATAAAACCGGGGCAAAATGGAGTCACTTGGAAAATGACCTTGATCTTCAATCCTTTTGAGGGTATGACTTGAAACTCCTTCTTGTACCTGCAAAACAACATCAAAAGGATTCCAAAAATGGAAAAACGTTAGGGCTAAGCTACAACGTAGCTTAGGAAATCAGGTACACAAAACCGGGCACTTTGAAGCTAGTGAACCCGTTTGTGCTTGCTTCACTATCTTGCAATAATTGAGCCATCTTCTTCACTTGGGATCTTGTTCTTGGACGTATAGGAGTTGAATCATCAAGGACAAGATCTTCAGTGGCTAGGTTTCCATCACCCTCCCCTTGTTGAAAAGATTTGACCCTCAAATCTGGTGGGGAAGCATCTGAATAATAAGGACTCAAATCAGCCACGTTGAAAGTAGCTGAGACTTCATATTCACCTGGTAAATCAACCTTATAAGCGTTATCATTGACTCGTTCCAAGACTTCAAATGGACCATCAGCTCGGGGCATGAGCTTATTCTTCCTTTTAGAAGGGAATCTCTCCTTCTGATGTATATGTCAAGGGTATAGAGAACCCAAGCCAATACACATCAAAAGGGAGAGGAAAAGGGGAGAATTGGTCACGGCAAGGGTGGCACGGTCGTGCCCGATGGCACGGTCAGACCGTGCCACTTTGCTGTCCACAAAAACCATGAAGGAAGGAAAGAGCACGGTTGGAAGCTTTTGTGGTTCGATTCGGTTTTGGGTTATTTTGGTGAATGGGAAATGTTGAAAAGGGATGTATAAGTTGGTATTTGAGGTAAGAAAGTGAATGGAAGTGGAAGATTAGCTAAGTAGAAATAATTAAGCACTAATCCATGCTAATTACTTCACTAAGCAAATCATAGAGATGAAACTAGAATAGGATAGAACTAAACCTGAGATTGGATACAGAATCACCACCAACCTTCAAGTTTAGGGCCCTTAATCTTGATTAAGATACATAAACACCACTTAATCAAGGTTAAAACTCACTTGGACACCACCTTAATTGGCCTAATTAAGGATAAGCAAGTAAGGATTTGTGAGAGAGAAAAGCAAAGTTTCTCAAAGTGTTTCAAGCTGAAAATCTGAGTTATGTTCTTATTCATGGCTGAAAGCAACTATTAATAAGCAAGACTACCTATCAAATAGATAAGTAGGTGCATAACTTTCCTTCCTAAGGAGGAAAGGTATTAAGACTAACCTAATTACATCAATTAGCTACTAATACAACCGGTTACATCAAAACATGCTTAACTAATACTTAATACATCATACTAAGCATCTAATCCTTGTCTAGCTTGATTACACAATACTTAAGCTTATGTTTAACACTAATACGTGCTGTGATTGAAGAAACTCAGCACATGGGGCAACCGAAATGTGTAGGAGAAGAAAACGGAAAGCCAATCACAAGTGGTGACCCCAACCCTTCTCCCATTGGTTATTCTTTTCTCGGCATGTATCACTTCTAGGAGGCCTTGAGGGGTGTGCCAAGCTGGGAAAGAGCAACTTGCAGCTTGTGGAGATAGGGTGGCCGGCCATGGAGAGGAAGAGAACCGGTTTTGGGAGATAGGGCATCTTGCTGCTTGTGGAGATAGGGCATATTTCTTCCCATTGATGTATATTTTTTTGGGAGTCAAACTCACAAAAAGATATACAATGGGAAGAAACATAAAAATGCAATCAAGAACCAAGATAAATCAAGTGGACTAGCAAGGGTGATGTAAACCCACCTTGGTTTGCACACTTGGGCAATCTTACCACTTGATGTATTCAAGCTTCACTAAGGCAAAGATTTGCAAAAGTGAATCAAGAATGCATTTGGGTAGAAAAGTTGAAAAAAGAACACAAGAACAAGGATAGAACAAGTGGACTAGCAAGGGTGATGTAAAACCCACCTTGGTTTGCACACTTGGGCAATCTTCTTTCTTCAACTAAAATCACCTTTTTAGTTGAATTAAGAAGACCTAGAGACCCACTTGGACTTTCCAACACCCAAGATATAACACTAGGAATTTTAGAGAGAGTTTGAGAGAGTTTTCACAACTCAAAACTTAATTCAACTTCAACTATTCTTCTAATGCAGCCCAAGGCTTCCTTATATAGTGGGAAGGCCTTTAAGAAGCTGAAAAGAGGAGGGAACACAAGTACATGGACGTGCAAGGGCATGGGGGACTAAAAAGTAGAAGTACAAAAGCTGAAAAGTGGCTTTGCTTTGTGTCAGCAACTTTTCAGATTTCTAGCTCCAACTTTAAACAGCTATATCTCCTAGCATAGTTGTCCAAATGAGCTGCAAAAGGACTTGTTGGAAATCTATTGAAGTCATCTTTTAGGAGCCTCCTTGTGCAGGTGCATTGGATGAGCCGTTTGAGAGATATCAGGAAAACTATACAAGTATATACAGACTGGAACAGATTCTGCTGCTTCTAGAAAAAGTCCCCCATTGACTTACTTGTTAATTACCTAACCTAGAACTCTTTATATGCCCTTGAAGCTGACATATTAAGGGTTCGAAAAAGTAATTTTTCAGCTCTTTAAATCACCCTTAAGCTTGGGTAATTAAGCTTGCAAAACCGGGCCATTTTCGGTCCAAATTAAGCAATGGGCCATTGGTGTTGTTCATGATGTTCCTGACCATTGCTTGCACTTTCCATGACCTCCTTGGTGATGTTGGACCCCTCGAATCTAGCGCTTGAGCTCAACCATATATACATTAGCTTGACTCTCTTGTCATCTGGGACATGTTTGTATTCGAAGACTCTTTCCACAGTGTGAAGCCAATCCAAGAACTCCTCTGGATCCAATTTGCCTTCAAATTCAAGAATCTCTACTTTGAAATCATTGGTAGAGTGTTGATTTCGTAGCTCCCTTTGAGGTCTCCTTGGTACCTCTTCTTCACTTGATGATTCCACATCATGACTTTGGACATGTTCACGCAACCTTGGTTCAGATTGTAGGGTCTCTTCATTCATCTTCTGCTTCTATTTCAGGAAAGAACCCAACTGCTTTCAAAGATACTCATTTTGTGAATCCTCTAGTCTCTTGTTCTCTTTGAGAATCCTCACGAACTTTGTTGACTAGAAACTCATTTTGTTTCATCAATGCTTCAAACCTTTCTTCCAATGACATGCTAGATGAAGTCATGGTAGAATAGGTTGTAAAATCAAAAGGGAAACTGAATTTGTGAGAAAGGGGAAGTGGATTGATTTGTGGAAGTAGGAGGGGTACACAAGGCCTAAGAGAAACCGAGCTCTGATACCAAATATGATGTATATGTAAAGGGAATAGAGGACCCAAGCCAATACACATCAAAAGGGAGAGGAAAAGGAAGGATTTGGCCACGGCCAAGGTGGCACGGTCGTGCCCTATGGCACGGTCACCCCGTGCCACTTTGCTGCCCACAAAACCGTGGGGAAGGGAAATGAGCACGGTTGAGTGCCCTTGAATACTACTTCGGTTTTGGCTATTTTTGGTGAATGTGAAATGATGAAAAAGGTTGTATAAGTTGGTAGTTGAATTAAGGAAGTGAATGGAAGCGGAAGATTAGCTAAGTAGAAGTAATCAAGCACTAATCCATGCTAATCACTTCACTAAGCAAATCATAGAGATGAAACTAGAATAGGATAGAACTAAACCTGAGATTGGATACAGAATCACCACCAATCTTCAAGTTTAGGGCCCTTAATCTTGATTAAGATACATAATCACCACTTAATCAAGGTTAAGACTTACTTGGACACCACTTAGTTTGGCCTAAACTAAGATAAGCAAGCAAGGATTTTGTTTGTGATGCATGCTAGGTTAGCACTTCGGTTAATTCCTAACACTCAACACACTTGGATATGAATTGGCCTAAAGGTTAAAACCACCAGCCAAAGCTAAGGGATTCACCACCAATCTTCGTAAAGCAAACGCACCGGAAGAGAGGATAAAGAATCACTCCTAAACACCACCTATGAAGGATAAAGTAGAGGAGATTTGAGAGAGTTTTGCTTAAGCTAGCAAAGGGAGCTTTTCATTTCCAAAAAGTGAGTAAAAACATTCAGCTCTTGGCCGAGTATATCCGGCCTTCACAACAAAATCAAGGACCAAGATTAAACTAACTAAATCAAGCAACCTAGTCTAGCTAATACAAGGCCTAAATTCAGCATCTCTTGGATGTTTGACACCTAATACAAGTGTTAATCTCAATGTATGAGGTGTGTAACATGTAATACACTTAAGTACAACTAATGAAAGCTTTGATGAGATGAAAAACAAGTCAAATCAGCAAGGACAGCCGGCTGGTCACTTAAAACAGCAAAGGACATCTTGTTTTGGTCCCTTGGATCAAAGGGTATTTCCTTCCTTGTTTGCTTGGATAATAGCTGTACCTTGGGTGGCGGAAACTGAGGCTTTGAGGGTTCATTTGATAAACATTTAGACACCCTTTCATGCCCTTAGGTGTCCCCAAAGAGTCCTCAAAAGATGGGAACAAGTGGAGCTCATTTCGGACCAGATCATAGGCTGAATTCCAGGACTGCCCAGTTTTGCACGGTTTGAAAGATTAGGCTGGTTGACTAGGCAAATGATGTCAAAATGCTTTGGAACTTGCTTCATTGGAAAGATAAGACCTGAAACTTAGAGTTAGGACTTAAATCTTTCAGTTAAATCAGGTTGCTCTTGGGGAAAAGAGGGCCAGAAGTTGACACATGTGCGCTGCTGTACTGGCCAGTTTGCAGATCTGAAATGTTTGGATGATTTGAACCCCCAAGTGACCTCCTTTTCACTTGCAACTTGATTTATATGAAATATCACACCCCAAACTTAAAGAGAGGCCAGAAAAACCTCGTCCACAGGCCTGCCAAGTCAAGCAAAAATCACCTCAAACTTCAGTTAGGTGCTGTGTGGCTGAGACTGGATACCCGGTTGCATCTTTAGCCAAAAGTTATCAACCTAGGCCATTTACAAGCTAAATAAAAGCTTTATAAAGGACTTAGGTTGTCAACCCAAAAGTGTAAAGTGCTTCCAACCCTTGGTAAAAGGAAAAAGATGCCTTGAACATACAAAAGAAACGGCTACTGCCCGGGTTGTTTTAAGGAACCGAATTGGACTGTTTTGGGGTGGAAGCCTTTGCTAAGCTTCTACAAGGAGCTTGGACTAATTTGGCTTGGGGCTAGGGGTCCAAGAGAGTAAGGACCTTCCCAAGGGAGCTTGTAGGTCAAACTGAATACCTTGACAATAGGGAACCGAATGGGATTGTTGAACAAGAACATGCTCTTGTGGGCTAGAACTTGGTGGTTGGTGCGCATCATCCTCTCCCTCCTCAAGAGGATTTGCCCTCAAATCCTCAAGGTTCAAGTCATCCTCAATGTAAGGACTCAGATCCCCTACATTGAAGGTGGTCGAAACCCCCATTTCACCGGGCAACTCTAGCTTGTAAGCGTTTGGACCAACCTTAGAAATCACCTTGAATGGACCATCTCCCCTTGACATGAGCTTGTTCTTCCTTCTTGAGGGGAACCTTTCCTTTCTAAGGTGGAGCCATACCAAGTCTCCGGGTTGAAATTCCATGCCCTTGCGGTTTTTATTGGCTTTGTTCTTGTAAGCTTCATTAATCTTCTCAATGTGAGCTCTAATCCGTTCATGTAGACCTTGCATCTCTTTGGCTCATTCTTTTGCTTCAAAGCTCACTTTGCAATCCATGGGGAGCGGTAGAAGATCAATGGGAGTTAGGGGGTTAACCCCATACAAAGCCTCAAATGGTGACATGCCCGTTGCCCTAACCGGTGTGCGGTTGTAGGCAAACTCCGCATGGGCTAGCTTGATGTCCCACGCTCTCAATTTTTTGTGAACCAATGTCCTAAGGAGGGTAGAAAGGGTTCTATTCGTCACCTCCATTTGGCCATCGGTTTGAGGATGACAAGTGGTACTATAGAGGAGCTTAGTACCCAAGAGATGCCACAAACTCCTCCAAAAGTGAGAGAGAAATTTCGTGTCTCGGTCGCTCACAATTGTTTTGGGAACACCATGAAGCCGAATCACCTCTTTCATGTAAAGATCCGCAATTTGGGAAGCATCATCGGCCTTGTGGCATGCTATGAAGTGTGCCATCTTTGAAAATCGATCCACAACCACCATGACCGAATCCTTGCCCCTTTGTGTCCTAGGCAAGGCCACAATGAAATCCATGCTCACATCTTCCCATGGCCTAAGAGGCACGGGTAGGGGACAATAGAGCCCTTGGTGAAATTGACTCTTGGCTTGGTGGCAAATAGCACATCTTGAAACGACCTTGTGCACGTCCTCTCCCATCTTGGGCCAAAAGAAGTGTTCCCTTAGAATGTCTAGGGTCTTGTTGATCCCAAAATGACCAGCAAGTGATCCCCCATGAGCTTCTCTCACTAGGAGTTCTCTAAAAGGGCAAGAAGGAATGCAAAGCTTGTTACCCTTAAAGAGAAATCCTTCTTGAAGTTGGTAAGGACCGTGAGTAGGAGGGGACTTAAACAAGTCCTTGAAAGTTGAATCTTCCTCATAGTAAGCTTGAATAGCTTGAAATCCGAGTAGTTTTGCCCCTAAAAGTGAGATCAAGGCATACTTCCTTGATAGTGCATCGGCTACCACATTCTCACAACCCCTTTTGTGTTTGGTGGAAAAGGAAAAGGCTTGTAAAAACTCAACCCATTTAGCATGCCTAAAATTGAGTTTAGGCTGCCCACTAAGGAACTTTAAAGCTTGGTGGTCCGAATGTAATACAAAGGGTTTAGGTTTCAAGTAGTGATTCCAATGATGCAAAGCCCGAACTATGGCATAAAACTCTTTGTCATATGTTAAGTAATTGAGTTTGGGGCCACTCAATTTCTCACTAAAATAGGCCAAAGGTTTTTTGAGTTGAGTAAGAACGGCTCCTATCCCTACTCCACTTGCATCACACTCCACCTCAAACAACTCTTCAAAGTTTGGAAGGGCTAAAACCGGGGCCTCACACAACTTGAGCTTGATTGTTTCAAAGGACTTTTGGGCCGAGGGGGTCCAAACAAAAGTACCTTTCTTCATACATTCCGTGAGAGGTGCCATGATGGAACTAAAATCCTTGATGAATCTTCTATAGAAGGAAGCTAGGCCATGAAAGCTTCGTACGGCCGTAATGGAGGTGGGAACCGGCCAAGATTGGATGGCTTCCACTTTGGATTCATCCACTTGGATTCCTTTACTTGAGACAACATAACCAAGGAAGACAACCCTTGGTACAAAGAATTCACATTTCTCAAGCTTGCCATACAATCTTTGTTCACGTAGGGTAGTGAACACCTTCCTTAGATGTAGAACATGATCGATTTCATTCTTGCTATACACAAGAATGTCATCAAAGTAAACCACAACGAAGTCACCAACAAAGGGCCTTAGTACTTCATTCATCAATCTCATGAAAGTACTAGGTGCATTTGAGAGTCCGAATGGCATGACTAGCCACTCATATAGCCCTTGCTTGGTTTTGAAAGCGGTCTTCCACTCATCCCCCTCTTTCATCCGAATTTGGTGGTATCCGCTCCTTAAATCAATCTTTGAGAAGATCCTTGAACCATGTAGCTCATCTAACATGTCATCAAGTCTAGGAATTGGGTACCTATACTTGATGGTGATGTTGTTGATGGCCCTACTATCAATGCACATCCTCCAAGTCCCATCTTTCTTTGGAACTAATAAGGCCGGAACGGAACAAGGACTCATACTTGGCCTCACATAACCTTGGGCCACTAATTCTTGCACTTGCCTTTGGAGTTCCTTGGTTTCGGTGGGGTTACATCTATAGGCCGGTTTATTGGGTAAAGGGGCACCGGGAATCAAATCGATTTGGTGTTCTATGCCCCTTAAAGGAGGAAGACCGGGAGGTAGATTTTGAGGGAAAACATCCTCAAACTCTTCGATTAAGGGGGTGGCCAAGGGGTGTGGGGCTTTTTGTGGGGGATTTTGTGGGGTTTCAACAAAGAGAATCATATACACGGTCTTTCCTTTCTCAAGGGCCCTTTCAACTCGCCCTTCACTCACTAGCAAGGTTAGGTCTTTTGGCTTTGTCTCTCCACTCTTGGGTTTGTGTTTATGTGTTTGGTTTGGGGGTAAAGGGGCTAATGTCACGGTTTTTCCTTTAAGCTTAAAGGAATAAGTATTAGCATGACCGTGATGGGTAGCATCCTTGTCGAATTGCCAAGGGCTCCCAAGGAGCAAATGGCAAGCATCCATGGGTAAAACATCACAAACAACCTCGTCTTGATAGCCACCAATGGAGAAAGGAACTAGAACTTGCTTACTAACCGTTACTTCACTCCCCTTTTTGAGCCATTGTAGGGTATATGGCCTTGGGTGAGGAATGGTAGTAAGGTTAAGCTTGGTAACCATTTCATGGGAAGCCACATTAGTGCAACTCCCTCCATCAATGATCAAGTTGCACACTTTGTTCAAGACTTTACATCTTGAGTGGAAAATTTGTTCTCTTTGATTGGAGTCCGAAATGGCCTCCTTAGTGTGCAAAACCCTCTTGATCATAAGAACATCCCCTTCCTCGGGTTGATAGGTGGGGTCTTCTTCGTCTTCAAGGACCTCTTCTTCACTTTCATCACTTTCGACCTCCATGTGGCCGAGCTCATCAATTTCCTTAATAGTAAGGACTCTTCGATTTGGACAATCCGCTTGAAAGTGCCCAAAACCATGGCACTTGAAACATTTCTTTTGGCTTTTGAGTCCCTCCTTTAGAACTTCTTTTCCTTTCTCTTGGTTCTGGTCGGTCTTGTGAGGGTATTTCGGCTTGAAGGGTTGGAAGGGCTTAGGGGTGGCCGTGGGCTTTAAGGGGGTAGAAACAAAGGGACGTTTGGATTTGAGTTGTTTTTCTACCTTCACGGCTAATTTGCAAGCATCCTCAAAGGTCCAAAAGGGTTGAAGTTCAACTCGTTCAAGGATAGGGGGAGATAGACCCTTTAGGAACCTTGCGATGGTTTGCTCGGGTTCCTCCCTCAATGAACATCGAATGTGGAGTTGTTCAAACTCCCGAATATACTCCTCAACCCTCATACTTCCTTGTTGAAGAGAAGTAACCCTCATGTACAATTCTTGCTTATAAGTGGAAGGCAAGAATCGTTTGTCCATGTACTTCTTTAACTTAACCCAAGTGTTGATCTTGGATTTTCCCTCTAAGGCTCTCGTCCTCTTCAAGTTCTCATACCATAGAGATGAGTACGATTTGAGCTTCAACACGGCAAGTTTAAAGGCTTTCTCACTAGAATAATCCTTAATCTCAATGATCCTCTCCAAAGCTTGAACCCATTCTAAGTAATCTTCGGGTCTCAAACTTCCATCAAACTCGGGTGCCTCAATCTTCAAGTCATTGAGTTCATCTTGTTGTATTCTCCTCCTCCTCGGCCTTCGCTCTCCCATAGAAGAGTCACTCTCAAGAGGAGAGTCAAAATCAAGGTCATTAGGAGGGTCCCGGGGTGGTCCTCATTCTTGTCTTCCCGGTTGATTCACGAGTTGTTGGAGTTCTGTAGTGAGGGTTCTTATGCTTTCTTGCATCTCAAGGATGGCTCTATCCCTCCTCATTTCGTGAGCTTGTTCTAGAGTCATACCTCTAGGAACTCTCACCGGTTCTCTTAAAGGAGCGTTTTGAGGTGAGGAAGAGGGATCCTCCCTTTCGGCCATGTTTTGGTAAAAGGAGTGGAGAACGGTAGGGGCTATTTGTGGAGCTTGGTTCTTTGTAGCTAGGATTCGTGTTTGGGCTAGGAGGGTTCTTTGTGGACTCAAGGGGAACGTGAGAAGTGAATTCACGAAGGGAAGAAAAGAATCAAGGAGAAGAGAAGAGAAGCACACGGCAATCAAAACCAACTCACCAAGAATCGAAGTTGGGCTCTGATACCAATTGATGCATGCTAGGTTAGCACTTCGGTTAATTCCTAACACTCAACACACTTGGATATGAATTGGCCTAAAGGTTAAAACCACCAGCCAAAGCTAAGGGATTCACCACCAATCTTGGTAAAGCAAACGCACCGGAAGAGAGGATAAAGAATCACTCCTAAACACCACCTATGAAGGATAAAGTAGAGGAGATTTGAGAGAGTTTTGCTTAAGCTAGCAAAGGGAGCTTTTCATTTCCAAAAAGTGAGTAAAAACATTCAGCTCTTGGCCGAGTATATCCGGCCTTCACAACAAAATCAAGGACCAAGATTAAACTAACTAAATCAAGGAACCTAGTCTAGCTAATACAAGGCCGAAATTCAGCATCTCTTGGATGTTTGACACCTAATACAAGTGTTAATCTCAATGTATGAGGTGTCTAACATGTAATACACTTAAGTACAACTAATGAAAGCTTTGATGAGATGAAAAACAAGTCAAATCAGCAAGGACAGCCGGCTGGTCACTTAAAACAGCAAAGGACATCTTGTTTTGGTCCCTTGGATCAAAGGGTATTTCCTTCCTTGTTTGCTTGGATAATAGCTGTACCTTGGGTGGCGGAAACTGAGGCTTTGAGGGTTCATTTGATAAACATTTAGACACCCTTTCATGCCCTTAGGTGTCCCCAAAGAGTCCTCAAAAGATGGGAACAAGTGGAGCTCATTTCGGACCAGATCATAGGCTGAATTCCAGGACTGCCCAGTTTTGCACGGTTTGAAAGATTAGGCTGGTTGACTAGGCAAATGATGTCAAAATGCTTTGGAACTTGCTTCATTGGAAAGATAAGACCTGAAACTTAGAGTTAGG
>JACYFF010029837.1:0-10283 GCA_017589665.1 Selenicereus undatus
TATATATATATATATATATATACATATCTATATATATATTTCACACGTATATTTAAATAATTTTTTAATATATATTTTATAATCTCATTGTAGCTTTAATAGGTGTCACACGAGATTTTTTGTTGTATATAAATAATGTGTCATGATAATGTATGATAAAACTTAATTGTCGTAGTCAATTAGTGGTCATATGTGATTATTGATTAGGAAAGCAGTTAAGTGTTGAGGTGATTGTTCATTCACGAACCAAAGTCAATCAGTCCGAGGATTGCTTATTTAATTATATGCTAGCTTTTTGAAAGTACAAATTTCTGGTTGTTAAGAATGTAAGTTTGTCAATGTCTAATTAAGAGAAGCACCGTTTATACTGTATTACTTATGTGACATAAAAAAAAGCCAATTTTGTACTATACTAGTATTAGTTTATACTTATCGAGTCATACTATTATACTGCATTATTACTAATTATTTTTAAAAAAAACTCCATTTGCTTTATTGCCAGTAATTGGTCACTACTATAATATGCTAACAATTAGTGAAGTTCTGTTCAGATTAATACAACGCTCTATAGAGCATAATAATTAAGTTTTGGAATGCCCACTAGCACAGGTATAGACAATAGTGAAAAAATTAGTTCTAATTAAACATCTAAAAAAGTAACCCCTAAATCGTTGTTTCTTTAAAGAAAAACAGAAACATGCATGCTCTTCTCATATGCTTGCTTTGTTTGTCACATTGTACATCTAAAATAGTAACCCCTAAATCGTTGTTTCTTTAAAAAAACAGCAACATGCATCTTCTTCTCATATGCTTGCTTTGTTTGTCACATTGTACAAGTATGTGTTGTGAAAATTTGTTTTTGTAAAGGTTTTTCTCGATGCATCTCAAATGTTTTTAATGTTAACAACTTCAATATTTACTTTGTATTATAGTTAATTAGGAATGACAGTGGTATTTTTGTAGTTTATCTGACTAAGTATGTGACTAATCAAATTGAATGGCTCTGTTAACAACTATGATTCGCGCGAAATGGCGATGAGATTGAATGAGAGTGCTGTCAAAGCAACGGAGGAGGCTCGTCAAGCGGAGGAGGCTCGCCAAAAAGAGATTCAAGACCTTCACAAACAGGTTGAGGAGAAGGAAGCTAAATTCCAACAGGAGATGGCTCAAGAAAAGGCTGCGAGCCAGCGAGATAAGGAGAAAGTTAAGAGTAAGATAAGTAAGCTCTGGAGGTTCTTCAAGAGTCAACAAGTTGGGTCCTCAATAGCACCGCCAGAAGATGATGATGAAGATGAGCCCGATCCATCCCACTTAGATGATTCATCTGATGATTAGTTACGATGTGTTTTAGTAGTTGAACAATTTTTGTTATGTTGGTTGATTACGCGGGTGGAACCTATGTAGGTACATTTTCAATCATTCAAATGGGATTGTACTTTAATTTGTAAATTTTATTATCTACATAATTTCACTTCATTTGTTTCCTGATGTGCGATGACATTGGTTAAAATTGGAAATGCTACAATTGGAAAACACATGTGAGTTCCTAATCTTAGATTTTTAATCGCATTTGTTGAATTTTTTGACGGGACCACAACTTCCGTCAAAATGTTTGACAGACTCAGTCAAAACAGCCCGTCAAAAATATTGCCCGCACCTTACATCCCATTCGTGCAACAATTTTTGGCGGACAGCTTAACCGGGTCAAAAGTTCCGTCAAAATACTGATTTGACGGTAAATGAGTCCGTCAAAAAATTCGTCGAAATCATACTGACGAAGTGTCAGTTCGTCAAAAAAGACCGTCAGAAAAACTTTGATGGAATGTCAGTCCATCAAACACTGTCTGTCAAAATTTTTGACGGATCAGTCAAAAAAATAATTTCGACGAAGCTTTTTTTGACTGACATTCTTTCCGTCAAAATTTCCATCAAAAATTTCACTTTCCGTCAAAAACTCAACTTTTTTCCGTCAAAAATTTCGTAAAAAAAAAACTCAACTTTTTTCCGTCAAAAAATTCGTCAAAATTTTAATGCAAGCAACGCTTATCGATTTCCCACTTTTGAGTAGGAATCCAAACAAGGAAGAGGAAAAACCTAGCGAGTGGTGTCATTGGCATTGATATCAGTATCGATATCGGCATCTGCATCGGCATGGTACAATTTTGCTAATCTTTAATATGCTGCCTTAGTCTTTGAACTATATGTCTCTGCCTTAATCTTCAAATTATATGTTAAGAAAATAGACACGGAAGAAAGAAAGAAAGAATGTGAAACCGCGTGAATGCCAAAGAAACGTAAAATCAACTTCAGTACGCTCCATTCAAAGGGAAAATATTTTCGTTCATTCTAGGAAAAATGATTTTCCCCTGAAAACAAATTTACCCTACTTGTTTTACCAAACACCGTAAGATGAGAAAATTCTTTTCCGGAAAAATGATTTTCACCCATACCAAACACACCCTTAGTTTCACTAAAGATAGAGGAAAACATAGCCTAACTTATTGAGTGGTTTATGTTGACTTTATATGCAGTACACTTTTGAGATGGTTAATTTTGCAAGATTCAACCAATTGATAATTATAATTAATGTAGACGACCAAATTAATTTCTTGAGTGAACGACACAAAGAAAAAAAGAATCGTTACATTTTTAAATACAAATAATGTGGAGCTTCATTGCCTAATAACTGCAAAGCTATTTAGAAAAGGTGGAACAAAAGAAAAGAGATCAACTAATAACAATGTGACATTTGGCAAGAGTACATGACTTCCCTCAATTTTATGTATAGTCATATAGATATCTGATTTGGCCGGCACATCTTTCACAAGAACACGGCCCAAGCAGCAACGCACCCACTCCCAACGCCACCATTGCCAACCCCTACAGAAATTTCACAAAGGCAACGAACACACAAAAATATAGATATATGATTTAATTTATATGAGGATATGTATCAATATATGGTATAAATCTAGCTATCTTGGGTACTCAATCATTAGAATTAAACTTTGCATTGAGATAAGCTCCAAAATACATACCATGCACAAACATACTAGTTTTTCAGATTTAAACTTGGTACATCTGACTTATAAAGACTTAAACTGTAAAAAACTATATATGTTCACCAAAGGGTTACATAGTTGTTAAAAGCTTAGACATAAAATCAGTTTATACTCTCACAATCCGTATTATGGTATAAATCAATCACACTATATTGTGTCATAGTTTTATGATTGATGCATCCTATAAAAAAAATAAATAAATTTACAGAGCATGCATAATTGACTCAAACAAGGGTAGTCCAAGTTTGTCTGACTTAGGCCTTCTTCTCGTCAATTTTTGCCCCCAATTAGTTCAATTTAGTTTAGTAAAAGTAAATTTATTTCATAAAAGTAAGCTTAGAATTAAACATAGACAAGTTTAGTTAAGTCTAGTTTAACAAAAAAGGTTTAGTTTAGTTTAATTTTGTTAAGTTCAATGGAAATAAGTTGAAAAAAGGTTTTTGAGTTATACATGGTGAAGATTGCTGGCAGGACCTTTTACTCATGGGACATGTTGGGTCATACTGGGGATGGTGAAAGTATTCTTATTTGGAGGCAGGGGTGTATATTATTCGGTCCAAACTCGGACCGAATCGAAGATCGGGTTGGAGTGAATTGGACCGGTCCGGATCGAGTGCATTCGCTCCAGCCCTTGGTCCAAACAATTTCCTTATTCGGTTCTTGGTCCGGTCCACTGATCCGGACCGAGGACCGACTATTTTTTTTTTAAAATACAATAAAAATTGGCTCTTGATTTGTGTTTTTGGTTTTTTTGCATGCTCCGTCACGTCGTTTTCCATCACTCCAATATCAGATCTCTATAACATCGCTGTACGCTTCGATATTTTACAATTTGCAGTGTGAGATTTTGGGTCTTCGGTTTTCAATTTGTTATAAATTTGAGACGCTGTTTTGATTTTTTTTGGTCAAAGATTACTACCAAGTGCTAATTCATGCTCTTTATAATTAGCAACCAAAACCAACAATAGCATGATTTTGACCAAAATTAATTGAATCCAATAAGTTTGTTACAACCACACTTGAAAATCAATTTGGTATACTTCAGTCGGTTCCGGTCCGGTCCGACTCTTATTTGGTCCGGTCTTCGGTCCGTCTTTTTTTCCTTAATCGATCTTCAGCCTACTCCGGTCTAGTTTGGGTTTGGACCACTAAACACTCTTATTTGGAGGGATAAATGGATGCGTTGGTCAGCTTCTCATTTTAGGCTTGTTCTTTTCGATGAGAAATTGGAGTGGGAAGGAGTAGGATTGAGTGAGAAGGAGTGAAATCTTTTTGAAATGATTGAGGGGTGAGATGTAGTGAGAATGACTAGGTTGAAGTGAGATTTTCCTGGGATGAGTGGGTTGGAGTGAAAATCAATGAGAAAGGGAGGAAAATCTAGTAATTCTAACATACACACGTTAGTATGAGATATACACCCTGAAAAACACCCATTATATAATAGAAAAGATTAATTACTTGAAATATAGAAGGGTTTATCAATTAAATCTAAAAATTCATTAAATGTAGTTTAAATGTTCATCATTTAAGCTTAAAAAAATTATAGCTCAAGGTTCAAAATTTATTCAATTTAAAAGGATTTAGTCATATATATAAAGTTAATATTTTTATCAACTAAGAACAAGGCTCCCTGTAAAGTTCATCATGAAAACAATATAAAGAAAGTTTAAAATTAAAAAAAAATTGATGAGAAAAACAAAATGGAAAAGGTTCACCATTACAATTAAAAGATCCACTAAAGTAAAATAAAGGTTTATCCATAAATGTAAAAAGTTCAAAAATTTAGAATTTAGATTTAAGAAGGTTGGTTATGTAATCGAAATTAAGATAGTGATAATTCATAACAAAATATTGCCTCAGTTATGAGTTGCTCATCAGTAATAGATAAAACTAAAAAATAGTTAGCTTAGCATTGTTGTAAGGGGTAAGAACAAGGAAAAAAAAGCAGGAGACGAACTCCCAAAATCAAATAGCTAAAGCTGGGGAAAAAATATAAAATAGAGAAAAAGAGGCGACCGAAATATAACCGAGCATATCCAAATTTGAACCCCTAACTAAACATCAATTTGACCACATATGCCTTTCCACTAGGCTCTTGTTGTTTTACTTGTTCAAAAAGTAGTTTTTAATATATATATTTTATTTACACACATCGAAATATGCGTGTGATTTTGGGTGTGTACCTCACTAAGTACTTGCGTGCGTAAGATAAACATTCCCTAGAATATAAAGAGTTGCTAACAAAAAGAACAAGCCCTTTATACGTAGGAATGACCAAAAAATCTGTATTAGTTTAAAACTCGTAAAAATCCCCCCAACGGATATAGGTATGAGTTTTAAATATGGAAAAAAAAAACGGGTGTAGGGTGGGCATTGCTTAAATTGGTATGGTTAGAAGTCCCACTTGCACCATACCCACCCCATACCCATTTCATCAATATCCGCCCATCTCCACCCTATATACGAATCATACAAGAGGCTTACAAATTTATTTAAAGTTCTAGTTTATTGTCTGAACTTGGATATTTTGCTAGTTGCTTTGAGTGACCTTGTATTCAAGGCTCCAACGGAACATTTTGTTAGAAACAGTACCTGTCAAGAGCTAATTTATTGTTTGAATTTGAAAATTTTTAGTTGTATTTGGTGTGATACGATATGTCGTTGGAAGTTTCGTGTTAATGTAACATATTGGTTATTTGATGTTGGATGTGGGTCTAAAATGGGGTTAATTCCTTTTGTTGTTTATATACTGAATAAAACTCACACATCCGCTATACCAAGTGCGTATCAGTATGGGTATAGCTTTACAACAATCGATAGACATAGGCATGAGTATTGATTTTGAAAGTGGATATGTGAGAATACGCTTAAACCTACCCCACACCCACTTTATTACCAGCTCTATTCAAACAGGTTGCACCTATTGGCAAAGAGAACTAGAGAGTTAAAAACCTCTTCAAACATTAATGTGTTTAGCTCAGTAGGGAAAGAGACTTGGGGCTTCTATGCTTGTGCACTTTGGATAAAATTGAAGAAAATTGGCCTGATTTGAAAATTTTTGACCTGAATCCATTTGAAAATTTTGGGTTTGAACTAAACACGATTTTTTTCAACCTGTACCAGAAATACATCAAATCCCAAAAATCTGTAAATTATTGGATTGAATCTGACCCAAATCTGCTCGCACAGTGAGTCAAGGTAATAAAAATACTCCATCGGTCCCATAGTCTCTGTCAACAACATCCATTTCTGTGGTCTCATAATCCTGTCAAAGTTGTCATTTCCAATGCCTTACTAATATTTTCAGTGGTTAAACAATCATTTTCACTTTATCAACAACATTTAATGCTTAATTTGATGTATTTCAAAATTTTGACTATGACTCCGTTTGACAAACAGCTGCTGTTTATATTAGCTATTAGTTGTTAGTTGTTTGAGTTAGCTCTTGGAGTTAGCTATTTGAATTAGCTGCTTGTTGAAAAACTGTTTGATAAAATTAGTTGTTTGTGATAAAGTTGTGAAACAAAAAGCTAATTCTTCAAAAAACTCTCCCAAAAAGCTCATGGAATTAGTTTATTCAAATTAGCTTTTAGGACCAAAAAAGCTTTTCTAAAAAGTTTTTTCACCAAATACCTGAATTAGCTTTTTTACTTGGTCAAACAGCTAATTTTGGTCAAAAAAACTCTTTTTAGCCAAAAAGCTCATCAAAAAGCTATTTGCCAAACACCCCTATAACTATAACTACAGAATGAAGAAAGTAGTGGTTTTTTTTTTTTTTTTGTGGGTTGGATAGAAAGAAAGGAAAATTTCATTAATAGAACCCAAGAGTCACACAAGTTCAAAATCAAATAAAAAAACACAATTTGGACCACTGTCCTGTCTGTCCAACCAAACTGATTCAGACTGAAGCTTCTCTTTCTTCTTGAGCTTGCTAATAAGAGCCCATCAATCACCCTCAAACATAACCTTCTTCACACCACCTTCTCGTGCTTTTTGAGGTGCAAAACGACACGCTCTATGCAACATCTATTTATGGGCCAAAAAACCACCCTTTTACATCACCAAAGCTCAACATTTTTGGTCCCTACTATAAGAGAGAAAAGATGTTGAAATTTTGGGATGAACACATGCTATTGATTTAATTATGAAAGCACTTGATCATTTCTCTAGAGCTATTTGTTTAATGGCTACTGCTAACAAATCACAAGCATTCATAGCTAGGAATGCCTGAGAATGCCCAGCATCAAATTTTACAGATTACATGCTTTACCATGGAATTTGGGAGTCCTCTATCCCCGAAAAGATGGACCAAGGCAGATTGCCTTCTGCGTGTTAAGAAAATCACTAAAGAGGATTAAGTGATGGACGACTAGAAACCTATCATTTGCTGGTAGGCTTCAACTTATTAACTCTGTTTTATTTTCGTTGCACACCTATTAGACTTCAGTATTTGTCTTACCTAAGGGTGTGATCAAGAGCACAGAAGGCATTTGTGGAAATTTCCCATGGTCTCAAAATCATGAATACCAGAAAACACCCCCAGTTGCATGGGATTGAATTTGCAAGTCTAAGTCTACGGGGAGCCTGAGAGTCAAAAGTTGTAGTGCATGGATTTTTGCAGTAGTGGAAAAACATCTTTGGTATATTGTGGCAGACAAACAGTGGCAAAGCCAAAAATTTCGTAGAGGGGTATTGGAAATAATAATACACAATGGTAAGCCGATCCACTGAATTCCTCATGGCTAACACTTCGATGACATCAACCCGGTGTTTGGCTTGCTTGAAAAAGCCCAAAAACTAGACTGATCTCCACATCCCCAAGTACATGTTGAAGCCCAAGGCATCCAAAATCACACGATTTAGACATGGAATCTCAATTCATATCCCACGTTAGCAAAAACGAATAATGAACAAAATCAAAATGAATAATGAATGTAATTAAATGCAAAAAAAAAAAAACAATGAAAACATGTGTGCCAGGGTTCAAACATGTGACCTTAGCTCAACCCCCATTAATATAATAAGCACAATCCAACCACCCAAAGAAACAGATCTTCATTTGAAGACTAACAAACAAAACTGTGGCAAGCGAATTTTCGTGCGAAGACTTACAAACATAACTAAGTACAACGAAAACAAAAACAGTGTTAGGGCGTGTTCGGCAACAGCGTTTTGGGTAGCATTTGGCGTTTTGACTAAGTCAATACACTCATCACGTAATTTTTAGTGTTCGGTAACGTAGTGTTTTGACTAGCATTTCAATTAGCGTTTAGCGTTTTAAGTAGCGTTTTTGAAAAGCTAATAGAATTAACGTTTTACATTCAAAAGTAGCATTTCATATTTTTTTACCAAAAATTACCCTTTGGAAATTATCTATATCCTTTTATGTCAATTTACATTAATCAACTAATCCAACAGCTAAATTTACCGAACATATTTTATTCAATTGCTCTTCTAAACAGCTATCCGCTACCTAAACCGCTATCCGCTACTTGAGCCGCTAATTTCGCCGAACAGGGCCTTAGTCGGACTCAAACATGCAACCTCAAGGCGTGCTACTATGGACACTCAAACTACATTCCAACCACTTAGGCAAGCAAATCTTCATGTAACCATTTGCCACATCTTATATTTTTAACCAACTTCTTACTTTTTAATTTTTGCCATAAAATCTTTTTTTTTGGGGGTGGGATTGTGTGACACGACTGCACCCATGCTGGATCCGGCCCTGCAGACAAAGCTTGCATCTGGGTTAGATGGGTACAAAGAGTCATGCATATAAGTTCAAATAAGATTTCAACCCAAAATCAATTGACAATGAGGGGAGCAACTCACAAACTTATATACATGTTCAAACTTTTCAATTTTATCAATATGGGACAAACTCCGCTTTCACATTCCAACAATTTGTCTAAACGACCAGAACATATGGGAGGCTGAATTGAGCAACAACTCATGATGTTATTGGAGGAAACTTGTCAAGATAAGAAAACAGTTAGCTGATGGCTTTATGCAGTCCAATTTGAAAGCTAGCAATTCTAGTGTCTACACCATCTCTAGTGGTTATAAATTTATAATTGGTTCTTAGGCACTTAAAATAAAATGCCATTAGTCAGTATGAATTAGGAAAGTTTTAACATTCTCAAACACTTACTCTATTTTTAGAGATTAGCCATGGGAAGACTCAGTAGAGTAAACTCAGCGGGGATTTCCATCCCCTCTGAGCTATGCTCGCTGTGTTATGATGATATAGAATCCCATGAACACCTGTTCTTTCGTTGTCATATTAGCCAAAGCCGTCTACGAAATGTGCTTTGTGATATGAATATCAGACACACCATCCTGTCCTTCCAAGAAGTGAGGAGAAAAGTTTCTTTTCTTTTCTTTTTTTCAAGCAAAAGAAAAGGAAGCTCAAACAGCAACAGCTAAGTTTACAAGTCACAGATACTACATTTTGCATTCGGCAAGAGAGGAATGCTAGAGAGTTCAGGAAGCTCAGTCAGACAATTTCACAGCTCGTCAAAGTCGTGTAAATATGTAGTACAGTTCTTAGACCAAAAAGTGTCGAAAGGAAAAAAAAACTGGAGTGTCCATTGAACATGTTTTGCATTGAAGACCGAAGAGCAGTTGGCCAGTTGGCCACTGCTGCCTTCCCCACGCTCCCCACCCGGGTTTGACTCGGGGGGATGCGAATGTTGTGCTTTGTGCACGAAGCTTTACGGTTGGGCTGGGTTCTTGAGTAGTTTGCCTGGGCTTTGGTACCCCTTACCTCTTGGTCTGTTAAAGGCCCATTGGGTACCCCTGAGATAGGGTCTGATGGGCTAGGCACGTTTACCACTGTAAAAAAAAAAATGTTTTGCATTGAAGGTTTGGTTCTTACCTACTTCACTTGTTTTTAAAGTAGGCTTGATTATCCACTCGTGGGAATGGAACACAACTGCTCTTTACCGAAAAAAGGATTTAAAATATGTGTGCGCTCATTGAACGGTAATTCTATTGTATAACAGCAACATACTGGGCTTCAATCTCATTTCTCTATTGCTCTGTATTTTTGAAATTTTCAGGAGGGAAAGTACATGGGAAATCACCAATAATTTTCGGAAGGCTCGAAGAGTAAGGAAAAGACAATGCTAGTCAAAAGTAGTGATACACGACTTGATGGAGACCATCCTATCCACACTCCTACTCCTCCTGCCCAGCTCAAGGAAGATCCCATCAAGC
>JACYFF010029967.1:0-11277 GCA_017589665.1 Selenicereus undatus
GAATGTGTGATTGGGTTAGCAACTGATTCACTAGCATATTCGTGCTGTTAATTCCAACCTAGGTGCCTTCTATTCTGTTGTTTACTTCACTTTTTAGTTGCTATCGTTTCTCTTAGTTTAGTCTTCAACCCAAAATTGTGATTGCCTAGCTTGAGTTGTTTAATTAATTCTGGTAGTTGAAGCCAAATTCCCTGTGGATTCGACCCGTACTTGCCGGTTGCTAGCTATAGTTGTGCCGTACACTTGCGGTAATTAAAACCATAACAAGTTTTTGGCGCCGTTGCCGGGGAACTTGCGCCCTTCAATATTAGAATCTGTTAACGAACTCTAGACTAGGCTTTTTCTTTTTCTTTTTATCTTCTCGTTTCCCCCTCCCTCATTTGTGCTTGAAACTGTTTACGCCCTGGTAGTATTGGTTTTGTATGCGCAGGCGTAGTCAAAGGGGCCAACTGCTTGCTCCTGTTGACCCAGAAATCGAAGCCACTGCCCGAAGGTAAAGCAGTGCAAGAAAGAGGCACCAAGCACAAGTCATAATGGCTGAGCAGGATCATCGAGTGTTGCGAGATTATGCCCTCCCTCAAGCATCGGGCATAACCTCCTCCATTGTTAGCCCCGCCATCGAGGCTAACAATTTCGAGCTCAGCCCCGCACTAATCACTTTCTTGGAGAGGGAGCAATTCAGCGGGCACCCCTCGGAAAACCCCAACGTGCACCTTCGCAGATTCCTTGCGAAGTGTGACACCATCAAGCTGAACGGGGTGTCCACTGATGCCATCCGCCAGCGACTCTTTCCCTTCTCACTGCGGGATCGGGCCAGCGATTGGCTGCAGAACGAGGAGCCAAACTCGTTCACCACTTGGGAAGTACTCTCCAAGGCGTTCCTCAGCAAGTACTTCCCACCTGGAAAGACTGCCAAGCTGAGAACGGACATCACCTCCTTCGCCCAGCAGGATGGTGAGTCCCTTTACGAAGCATGGGAGAGGTTCATGGACCTCTAGCGACAGTGCCCCCACCACGGAGTTCCTGACTGGCTCCTGATCCAAACCTTCTACAATGGGTTGGAGCGGTCAGTGAAGATCACGGTTGATACCACAGCAGGGGGTGCTCTCATGGGTAAATCTATCGAGGCGGCAAGGGCGTTGTTGGAAGAGATGGCTTCCAACAACTACCACTGGGCAAGTGAGAGTGTCATCCCTAAGAGAGGTGGTGGCAAGCACGTGGTTGATACTGTGACGCTCTTAGCGAGCAGGGTAGACACCCTCGCACAGCGACTAGAGAAAGTGGCTACCTCATCAGCTATTTCTGCAGGACCGTCCATGGGGATCTATGCCATTTGTGAGGCATGTGGTGTACAGGGCCACACTTCCGTTGAGTGTTACAATGCTCCCCCCAGCATTGAGCACGTCAACGCTTACCATACCTACCCCACACCTCCTCAAAATAACCCACATCCCACCACCTACAGCCAGGGTTGGAAAGGCCACATGAACCCTCTCTACAAAAATCCCAACCCTCACCCTCAAAATCCCATCCAGCCACTCGGTTTCCACAATCGGGCTCCCTACACTCCACCCCCTCCACCTCCTGAACCTACATCTCACCTGGAGAGTCTCATGGAGCGCTTCATAGCGACCCAGACCACGACCAATGAGAATCTTAAGGAGTCAATCCATCAGCTGACCTCCCGGGTAGATGCCATGGCCGCCCATCAGAAGACGATGGATACGCAGATAACCTAGATTGCCTAGCAAGTGAGCCTCCTATCCCGACCTCAAGGGCAACTTCCAAGCCAACCAGATGTCAACCCCTGACACCATGTTAATGCCATCTCCACGATGGAAGAGGGGTTAGTGGAGAGCCCGGTGATGGTTCTCCTGGAGGTAGTTCCAGTTCCTGATTCTGCAGGACCTGAGGGGAAGACGAGAGAAGAGAATCTGAGCTTCACTGGGGAGCCTAGTCCGCCACCTCTTTCCCGCCCATACCAGCCCCCAGTGCCTTACCCTCAGCGACTGGCATGGTCCAAGCTACGTCAGCTTGAACCTAGATTCGCGCAATTCTTGGAAACCCTACACCGAATCTATGCCAGTAGCCCCTTTTTGGAAGCTCTCAAGAATGCACCTGCACACTTCAAGTTTTTAAGAAAGCTCCTATCCAAGAAGGGAGAGCCCGGGGTTACTCCAGTGACCCCCACTTTTGGATCCTGCCACGCACTTCTACCAAGGCGATCACCATCAAAACTACAGGATCCAGGCAGTTTCGCTATCCCATGCTGCATAGTGGATACGAAGATCGAGAGCCCTTTGCGATCTGGACGCCAGTGTGAGCCTCATGCCGCGCTCTCTCTGCAAGAAGCTGCAACTACGGGACGTCATGTCTACCAGCATGACTATTCAGCTCGCAGACTACTCCATCAGGCAGCCTGTCGGCATTCTGGAGGATGTCCCAATCCAGGTGGGCAAGCTCCTCATCCCCTGCGATTTTGTCGTTCTCGACATGGATGAGGACTTCCCGGCCCCACTCATCTTAGGTCGGCCGTTCCTTGCGACCGCAGGGGCCGTGATTGATGTGCAGACAAGCACCATATCTTTCACTGTATGTGGGGAGAGGGCGGATTTCAGTTTCTCTCCTTCTGCACCACCTTCAGCGCCTGTTCTTCCCCCACACCCTGAGGAGCCTATCCCCATCTCCCCCTTCGATGTTGTTCCCGGGGTTGACATATATGATGGAAATGGGGGACCCCACCTGCTGCTTGAAGGCTCCACCACTTCTTCTGCGGCCATCCCCACTCGTTCCGCAGCTACTGCTACTTGTACTGGGGAGGTAGAGGATCCTACTTCGTACCATGGCCCCTCTCCCAGGCCACCTCCCGCATCATCCCTGTCTACTATTTGGAGGTAAGAGTCAAGCTAAAGACCTTAAACAAGCGCTTCTTGGGAGGCAACCCAAGGCATTTATTGCTTTGAAAGAAAAAAAAGAAAAAACTTCGTGTCACTCCCACCCTATCCCCCTCCCCCTTCCCTTGCCCATTTTCTATGCAGTTTTCATTGCGGACAATGAAAACCTCAAGCATGGGGGGTAGTGAGCTTATCGTTCTTTAGGTGGAACAGTAGATTTTGGGGTATTGGTTGAATGACATGTTGCATTTTGCATCATATAGATAGCATGACATATAATTTTCATAGGATATTTTTTGCATTTGTTTCCTTTAATAGAGCATGTAGGTTAGAGCATACTAGATACATGTTGCATCTCACAAGGGGAAATGATCAAGCTGGGCCTCCTTAAGATTTTGAGGTACTACTTCCTGCCCTTCTCTTCGTTTCCCCTTATATCCTTTACCGCTTTCTTAGTTAGATTTGTTGTTTTCTAATAAATGTGTGAGAAAACCCCTCTTGTGATGAGATTGAAAGGGGTGATGATTGATTGATCATGTTGGGTTGTGTGTTGACGCGTGACTTGTCTTGGTGTGAGATTTTGTGCAATTTGTGTTTGTCTTTGTCATCTGTAGTTTCTTTGCTCTATGTTGCATGCTAACTACCCCTGAGTTTCATGTGGTTTGACTTGATTGACCTTGATGAATGGAACATACTTTGGAGTAAGTCACTTGGCTGTGGTAGGGTTACCTGTGAGATTCTTGAGCCTAATGACTATTCATTACATATAGTCTCTACTTCCTTTCATGTGTGACTCCCCCATGAAGCATCTCTAGAAGTTGGTCTCGTTCTCCTTGAAACTGCATTTAGCAATTGCATGTGTTGACATGATTGAGGCGATTTTTCTTCACATAGCCACATTGGCCAGAAAGCCACCCGTTGTTGCATGATTACCCCTTGGTAGCCCCTTGTGCCCTTCCCCCTGTTGTTATTGTTGCACCACATCAATTACACACTTGACCTGTGCATATTTCCTTCACCCTTGTCAAGGTCTAGTGGGGCGACACTTCCACAATGTAGTTGGGTATATTTCAGGTGTTTGATTATTCACTGCGGGTATAATACTAGTGGCTCATTTTGGGAAAAGTGCGAATCGATTTTTGGTACTTCCGGCACTATCCAATGCATCCTTTTTGCTTCTAAAAAAAAGAAAAAAAAAGAAAAAAAAGAAAAAAAAAGAAAGATAAGTTGCAAATAAAATGGGTAGCGTGGAAGCTTTCTGCAATAAGCTTGTTTGGTTCCTCTTTCGAGGTTTTTGCAAGATTTGTTGCTCGATTCGCAAGTTTGTGTGAGGTTGAAATCTTAATGTTGATTGTGGAAGTGTTCTTGCTCCCTAGTCTTTGACTAATAGCTCCACTTTTTCCAAATTATTCCACTTCGCACCCTTGCCCTTGGCCCCATTACATCCTTATCGCAAGTCCTCTTGATTGACACATTGCATATTGCATTCCTGTGGTGGAGAGTGGAGAATGTTACCAAGCATATGGTAGTTTGCCTAATTGGTTGGAGTATTGAGCGTGCCCTTGTCACATATTTCAAACACATTGAGAGGAGTGTTCCACTTTGCCCTAAAGTGAGGTCCTACCAGTCCAGCTTACTCACCATTTATTGAGGAAGGTTATGTCCTACTATGTGTTTCAACATTGGGGTGTGTAGTGTGTTTCATTTGGCCAAGATGATTCATGGACGACATTGCATGCGCTTTTATTGAGATTATCTGACACACCTTGACTTGACCACCTTCGATACATGATTAGCGTGATTCGTCGGTCCTCCACCCTTTCCCTTGAAGAGGTGTGTTCAGAGGTCCACCATCCTCCCTGATCTTCATAGCGTAGTCTTGCTTGGGGACAAGCAAGAGATAAGCATAGGGGCATGATGAACCTCTATTTCATACTATTTTTAGCCCCTATTTGACCCATTTCCTCCCCCGTTCTCACGTTTAGTTGTGTTAAGAAAGGGTCAAATCGGCCTCCTTTTGCATACTTTTAACTCATATAACATCTTTCGATATTTTCAGGAACTTCGTTAAAGAAACGGAAACATGAACACTATTTAGCAGAAAGGGGTGTCAAGAAGGCGAGAAAAGCTACGAGAAAGTGTCACACGGAAGTCTCGGACAATCGAACACGCGCGACAGGGCCTAACCACGAAGACCCGACCAAGCCACGCCGCCGCCACATGGCATGGCCTGACCGTGCCACGTGGCCGGTTTCGCAACCTTGCTTTGGCGTTTTCCAGAGTTTTGCCACGGTCATCCCATGCCTCTGGGCACGACCGTGCCACCCCCGTTCCGCGTCGCGACTTAAAACTTGTCCCGGGGCTATTTTAACTCCATTCAGTTTTCATTTTTATTTCAGTTTTCGTTTCCCAGAACGCTCTTAGGCGATTTTTAGGTTTTAATAGATAGTTTTGTTCTCAATACTTTTGAATTCGTTATTGGATCGAAGTTCATTCTACGATTAATTCATGCAATTAATTCCAGGTTCTTAGTTCTAATTCCCCCATCTCTTGTTCTTGAATACTTGAGTTTTGTTTGCGATGTTTGTTGAATCGAACATTTTGGTTGTTGCTAGGAATATGATTGTAGGCTAGATCCCTCAACTTAGGTTGGGATTGACGCCGAATATGCATAATTGAATCTTGTACTGGCCCAATCCATGTTCCCCCTTTGTTTTGCAGTTACAAATTCTGCTATGTACGCCACATGCTCGATGAAATGCTCGAAAGAACATTCATCGTTTTTATTGGGGTTTAGGGGAGCGTTGAGATACGAACCTTTACCTAGTGCGTTTTAGTAGACAATTAGGATTTTAACATGAAAATAGTTAAGTTCTAATTGGGATTAGAGATTGTGAATCTTGTAATCCTTCAACCTTTAGTCCCATGAAAATAGGCGACTATGGTTCTAGAATTAGTCTTCGACCCTTGAGAGAGGGAGGAGATGGGCTTAATTGACAATCTATCCAATTGTGATGCATGCTTGGGAATGTGTGATTGGGTTAGCAACTGATTCACTAGCATATTCGTGCTGTTAATTCCAACCTAGGTGCCTTCTATTCTGTTGTTTACTTCACTTTTTAGTTGCTATCGTTTCTCTTAGTTTAGTCTTCAACCCAAAATTGTGATTGCCTAGCTTGAGTTGTTTAATTAATTCTGGTAGTTGAAGCCAAATTCCCTGTGGATTCGACCCGTACTTGCCGGTTGCTAGCTATAGTTGTGCCGTACACTTGCGGTAATTAAAACCATAACAAGTTTTTGGCGCCGTTGCCGGGGAACTTGCGCCCTTCAATATTAGAATCTGTTAACGAACTCTAGACTAGGCTTTTTCTTTTTCTTTTTATCTTCTCGTTTCCCCCTCCCTCATTTGTGCTTGAAACTGTTTACGCCCTGGTAGTATTGGTTTTGTATGCGCAGGCGTAGTCAAAGGGGCCAACTGCTTGCTCCTGTTGACCCAGAAATCGAAGCCACTGCCCGAAGGTAAAGCAGTGCAAGAAAGAGGCACCAAGCACAAGTCATAATGGCTGAGCAGGATCATCGAGTGTTGCGAGATTATGCCCTCCCTCAAGCATCGGGCATAACCTCCTCCATTGTTAGCCCCGCCATCGAGGCTAACAATTTCGAGCTCAGCCCCGCACTAATCACTTTCTTGGAGAGGGAGCAATTCAGCGGGCACCCCTCGGAAAACCCCAACGTGCACCTTCGCAGATTCCTTGCGAAGTGTGACACCATCAAGCTGAACGGGGTGTCCACTGATGCCATCCGCCAGCGACTCTTTCCCTTCTCACTGCGGGATCGGGCCAGCGATTGGCTGCAGAACGAGGAGCCAAACTCGTTCACCACTTGGGAAGTACTCTCCAAGGCGTTCCTCAGCAAGTACTTCCCACCTGGAAAGACTGCCAAGCTGAGAACGGACATCACCTCCTTCGCCCAGCAGGATGGTGAGTCCCTTTACGAAGCATGGGAGAGGTTCATGGACCTCTAGCGACAGTGCCCCCACCACGGAGTTCCTGACTGGCTCCTGATCCAAACCTTCTACAATGGGTTGGAGCGGTCAGTGAAGATCACGGTTGATACCACAGCAGGGGGTGCTCTCATGGGTAAATCTATCGAGGCGGCAAGGGCGTTGTTGGAAGAGATGGCTTCCAACAACTACCACTGGGCAAGTGAGAGTGTCATCCCTAAGAGAGGTGGTGGCAAGCACGTGGTTGATACTGTGACGCTCTTAGCGAGCAGGGTAGACACCCTCGCACAGCGACTAGAGAAAGTGGCTACCTCATCAGCTATTTCTGCAGGACCGTCCATGGGGATCTATGCCATTTGTGAGGCATGTGGTGTACAGGGCCACACTTCCGTTGAGTGTTACAATGCTCCCCCCAGCATTGAGCACGTCAACGCTTACCATACCTACCCCACACCTCCTCAAAATAACCCACATCCCACCACCTACAGCCAGGGTTGGAAAGGCCACATGAACCCTCTCTACAAAAATCCCAACCCTCACCCTCAAAATCCCATCCAGCCACTCGGTTTCCACAATCGGGCTCCCTACACTCCACCCCCTCCACCTCCTGAACCTACATCTCACCTGGAGAGTCTCATGGAGCGCTTCATAGCGACCCAGACCACGACCAATGAGAATCTTAAGGAGTCAATCCATCAGCTGACCTCCCGGGTAGATGCCATGGCCGCCCATCAGAAGACGATGGATACGCAGATAACCTAGATTGCCTAGCAAGTGAGCCTCCTATCCCGACCTCAAGGGCAACTTCCAAGCCAACCAGATGTCAACCCCTGACACCATGTTAATGCCATCTCCACGATGGAAGAGGGGTTAGTGGAGAGCCCGGTGATGGTTCTCCTGGAGGTAGTTCCAGTTCCTGATTCTGCAGGACCTGAGGGGAAGACGAGAGAAGAGAATCTGAGCTTCACTGGGGAGCCTAGTCCGCCACCTCTTTCCCGCCCATACCAGCCCCCAGTGCCTTACCCTCAGCGACTGGCATGGTCCAAGCTACGTCAGCTTGAACCTAGATTCGCGCAATTCTTGGAAACCCTACACCGAATCTATGCCAGTAGCCCCTTTTTGGAAGCTCTCAAGAATGCACCTGCACACTTCAAGTTTTTAAGAAAGCTCCTATCCAAGAAGGGAGAGCCCGGGGTTACTCCAGTGACCCCCACTTTTGGATCCTGCCACGCACTTCTACCAAGGCGATCACCATCAAAACTACAGGATCCAGGCAGTTTCGCTATCCCATGCTGCATAGTGGATACGAAGATCGAGAGCCCTTTGCGATCTGGACGCCAGTGTGAGCCTCATGCCGCGCTCTCTCTGCAAGAAGCTGCAACTACGGGACGTCATGTCTACCAGCATGACTATTCAGCTCGCAGACTACTCCATCAGGCAGCCTGTCGGCATTCTGGAGGATGTCCCAATCCAGGTGGGCAAGCTCCTCATCCCCTGCGATTTTGTCGTTCTCGACATGGATGAGGACTTCCCGGCCCCACTCATCTTAGGTCGGCCGTTCCTTGCGACCGCAGGGGCCGTGATTGATGTGCAGACAAGCACCATATCTTTCACTGTATGTGGGGAGAGGGCGGATTTCAGTTTCTCTCCTTCTGCACCACCTTCAGCGCCTGTTCTTCCCCCACACCCTGAGGAGCCTATCCCCATCTCCCCCTTCGATGTTGTTCCCGGGGTTGACATATATGATGGAAATGGGGGACCCCACCTGCTGCTTGAAGGCTCCACCACTTCTTCTGCGGCCATCCCCACTCGTTCCGCAGCTACTGCTACTTGTACTGGGGAGGTAGAGGATCCTACTTCGTACCATGGCCCCTCTCCCAGGCCACCTCCCGCATCATCCCTGTCTACTATTTGGAGGTAAGAGTCAAGCTAAAGACCTTAAACAAGCGCTTCTTGGGAGGCAACCCAAGGCATTTATTGCTTTGAAAGAAAAAAAAGAAAAAACTTCGTGTCACTCCCACCCTATCCCCCTCCCCCTTCCCTTGCCCATTTTCTATGCAGTTTTCATTGCGGACAATGAAAACCTCAAGCATGGGGGGTAGTGAGCTTATCGTTCTTTAGGTGGAACAGTAGATTTTGGGGTATTGGTTGAATGACATGTTGCATTTTGCATCATATAGATAGCATGACATATAATTTTCATAGGATATTTTTTGCATTTGTTTCCTTTAATAGAGCATGTAGGTTAGAGCATACTAGATACATGTTGCATCTCACAAGGGGAAATGATCAAGCTGGGCCTCCTTAAGATTTTGAGGTACTACTTCCTGCCCTTCTCTTCGTTTCCCCTTATATCCTTTACCGCTTTCTTAGTTAGATTTGTTGTTTTCTAATAAATGTGTGAGAAAACCCCTCTTGTGATGAGATTGAAAGGGGTGATGATTGATTGATCATGTTGGGTTGTGTGTTGACGCGTGACTTGTCTTGGTGTGAGATTTTGTGCAATTTGTGTTTGTCTTTGTCATCTGTAGTTTCTTTGCTCTATGTTGCATGCTAACTACCCCTGAGTTTCATGTGGTTTGACTTGATTGACCTTGATGAATGGAACATACTTTGGAGTAAGTCACTTGGCTGTGGTAGGGTTACCTGTGAGATTCTTGAGCCTAATGACTATTCATTACATATAGTCTCTACTTCCTTTCATGTGTGACTCCCCCATGAAGCATCTCTAGAAGTTGGTCTCGTTCTCCTTGAAACTGCATTTAGCAATTGCATGTGTTGACATGATTGAGGCGATTTTTCTTCACATAGCCACATTGGCCAGAAAGCCACCCGTTGTTGCATGATTACCCCTTGGTAGCCCCTTGTGCCCTTCCCCCTGTTGTTATTGTTGCACCACATCAATTACACACTTGACCTGTGCATATTTCCTTCACCCTTGTCAAGGTCTAGTGGGGCGACACTTCCACAATGTAGTTGGGTATATTTCAGGTGTTTGATTATTCACTGCGGGTATAATACTAGTGGCTCATTTTGGGAAAAGTGCGAATCGATTTTTGGTACTTCCGGCACTATCCAATGCATCCTTTTTGCTTCTAAAAAAAAGAAAAAAAAAGAAAAAAAAGAAAAAAAAAGAAAGATAAGTTGCAAATAAAATGGGTAGCGTGGAAGCTTTCTGCAATAAGCTTGTTTGGTTCCTCTTTCGAGGTTTTTGCAAGATTTGTTGCTCGATTCGCAAGTTTGTGTGAGGTTGAAATCTTAATGTTGATTGTGGAAGTGTTCTTGCTCCCTAGTCTTTGACTAATAGCTCCACTTTTTCCAAATTATTCCACTTCGCACCCTTGCCCTTGGCCCCATTACATCCTTATCGCAAGTCCTCTTGATTGACACATTGCATATTGCATTCCTGTGGTGGAGAGTGGAGAATGTTACCAAGCATATGGTAGTTTGCCTAATTGGTTGGAGTATTGAGCGTGCCCTTGTCACATATTTCAAACACATTGAGAGGAGTGTTCCACTTTGCCCTAAAGTGAGGTCCTACCAGTCCAGCTTACTCACCATTTATTGAGGAAGGTTATGTCCTACTATGTGTTTCAACATTGGGGTGTGTAGTGTGTTTCATTTGGCCAAGATGATTCATGGACGACATTGCATGCGCTTTTATTGAGATTATCTGACACACCTTGACTTGACCACCTTCGATACATGATTAGCGTGATTCGTCGGTCCTCCACCCTTTCCCTTGAAGAGGTGTGTTCAGAGGTCCACCATCCTCCCTGATCTTCATAGCGTAGTCTTGCTTGGGGACAAGCAAGAGATAAGCATAGGGGCATGATGAACCTCTATTTCATACTATTTTTAGCCCCTATTTGACCCATTTCCTCCCCCGTTCTCACGTTTAGTTGTGTTAAGAAAGGGTCAAATCGGCCTCCTTTTGCATACTTTTAACTCATATAACATCTTTCGATATTTTCAGGAACTTCGTTAAAGAAACGGAAACATGAACACTATTTAGCAGAAAGGGGTGTCAAGAAGGCGAGAAAAGCTACGAGAAAGTGTCACACGGAAGTCTCGGACAATCGAACACGCGCGACAGGGCCTAACCACGAAGACCCGACCAAGCCACGCCGCCGCCACATGGCATGGCCTGACCGTGCCACGTGGCCGGTTTCGCAACCTTGCTTTGGCGTTTTCCAGAGTTTTGCCACGGTCATCCCATGCCTCTGGGCACGACCGTGCCACCCCCGTTCCGCGTCGCGACTTAAAACTTGTCCCGGGGCTATTTTAACTCCATTCAGTTTTCATTTTTATTTCAGTTTTCGTTTCCCAGAACGCTCTTAGGCGATTTTTAGGTTTTAATAGATAGTTTTGTTCTCAATA
>JACYFF010030005.1:0-11278 GCA_017589665.1 Selenicereus undatus
GAATGTGTGATTGGGTTAGCAACTGATTCACTAGCATATTCGTGCTGTTAATTCCAACCTAGGTGCCTTCTATTCTGTTGTTTACTTCACTTTTTAGTTGCTATCGTTTCTCTTAGTTTAGTCTTCAACCCAAAATTGTGATTGCCTAGCTTGAGTTGTTTAATTAATTCTGGTAGTTGAAGCCAAATTCCCTGTGGATTCGACCCGTACTTGCCGGTTGCTAGCTATAGTTGTGTCGTACACTTGCGGTAATTAAAACCATAACAAGTTTTTGGCGCCGTTGTCGGGGAACTTGCGCCCTTCAATATTAGAATCTGTTAACGAACTCTAGACTAGGCTTTTTCTTTTTCTTTTTATCTTCTCGTTTCCCCCTCCCTCATTTGTGCTTGAAACTGTTTACGCCCTGGTAGTATTGGTTTTGTATGCGCAGGCGTAGTCAAAGGGGCCAACTGCTTGCTCCTGTTGACCCAGAAATCGAAGCCACTGCCCGAAGGTAAAGCAGTGCAAGAAAGAGGCACCAAGCACAAGTCATAATGGCTGAGCAGGATCATCGAGTGTTGCGAGATTATGCCCTCCCTCAAGCATCGGGCATAACCTCCTCCATTGTTAGCCCCGCCATCGAGGCTAACAATTTCGAGCTCAGCCCCGCACTAATCACTTTCTTGGAGAGGGAGCAATTCAGCGGGCACCCCTCGGAAAACCCCAACGTGCACCTTCGCAGATTCCTTGCGAAGTGTGACACCATCAAGCTGAACGGGGTGTCCACTGATGCCATCCGCCAGCGACTCTTTCCCTTCTCACTGCGGGATCGGGCCAGCGATTGGCTGCAGAACGAGGAGCCAAACTCGTTCACCACTTGGGAAGTACTCTCCAAGGCGTTCCTCAGCAAGTACTTCCCACCTGGAAAGACTGCCAAGCTGAGAACGGACATCACCTCCTTCGCCCAGCAGGATGGTGAGTCCCTTTACGAAGCATGGGAGAGGTTCATGGACCTCTAGCGACAGTGCCCCCACCACGGAGTTCCTGACTGGCTCCTGATCCAAACCTTCTACAATGGGTTGGAGCGGTCAGTGAAGATCACGGTTGATACCACAGCAGGGGGTGCTCTCATGGGTAAATCTATCGAGGCGGCAAGGGCGTTGTTGGAAGAGATGGCTTCCAACAACTACCACTGGGCAAGTGAGAGTGTCATCCCTAAGAGAGGTGGTGGCAAGCACGTGGTTGATACTGTGACGCTCTTAGCGAGCAGGGTAGACACCCTCGCACAGCGACTAGAGAAAGTGGCTACCTCATCAGCTATTTCTGCAGGACCGTCCATGGGGATCTATGCCATTTGTGAGGCATGTGGTGTACAGGGCCACACTTCCGTTGAGTGTTACAATGCTCCCCCCAGCATTGAGCACGTCAACGCTTACCATACCTACCCCACACCTCCTCAAAATAACCCACATCCCACCACCTACAGCCAGGGTTGGAAAGGCCACATGAACCCTCTCTACAAAAATCCCAACCCTCACCCTCAAAATCCCATCCAGCCACTCGGTTTCCACAATCGGGCTCCCTACACTCCACCCCCTCCACCTCCTGAACCTACATCTCACCTGGAGAGTCTCATGGAGCGCTTCATAGCGACCCAGACCACGACCAATGAGAATCTTAAGGAGTCAATCCATCAGCTGACCTCCCGGGTAGATGCCATGGCCGCCCATCAGAAGACGATGGATACGCAGATAACCTAGATTGCCCAGCAAGTGAGCCTCCTATCCCGACCTCAAGGGCAACTTCCAAGCCAGCCAGATGTCAACCCCTGACACCATGTTAATGCCATCTCCACGATGGAAGAGGGGTTAGTGGAGAGCCCGGTGATGGTTCTCCTGGAGGTAGTTCCAGTTCCTGATTCTGCAGGACCTGAGGGGAAGACGAGAGAAGAGAATCTGAGCTTCACTGGGGAGCCTAGTCCGCCACCTCTTTCCCGCCCATACCAGCCCCCAGTGCCTTACCCTCAGCGACTGGCATGGTCCAAGCTACGTCAGCTTGAACCTAGATTCGCGCAATTCTTGGAAACCCTACACCGAATCTATGCCAGTAGCCCCTTTTTGGAAGCTCTCAAGAATGCACCTGCACACTTCAAGTTTTTAAGAAAGCTCCTATCCAAGAAGGGAGAGCCCGGGGTTACTCCAGTGACCCCCACTTTTGGATCCTGCCACGCACTTCTACCAAGGCGATCACCATCAAAACTACAGGATCCAGGCAGTTTCGCTATCCCATGCTGCATAGTGGATACGAAGATCGAGAGCCCTTTGCGATCTGGACGCCAGTGTGAGCCTCATGCCGCGCTCTCTCTGCAAGAAGCTGCAACTACGGGATGTCATGTCTACCAGCATGACTATTCAGCTAGCAGACTACTCCATCAGGCAGCCTGTCGGCATTCTGGAGGATGTCCCAATCCAGGTGGGCAAGCTCCTCATCCCCTGCGATTTTATCGTTCTCGACATGGATGAGGACTTCCCGGCCCCACTCATCTTAGGTCGGCCGTTCCTTGCGACCGCAGGGGCCGTGATTGATGTGCAGACAAGCACCATATCTTTCACTGTATGTGGGGAGAGGGCGGATTTCAGTTTCTCTCCTTCTGCACCACCTTCAGCGCCTGTTCTTCCCCCACACCCTGAGGAGCCTATCCCCATCTCCCCCTTCGATGTTGTTCCCGGGGTAAACATATATGATGGAAATGGGGGACCCCACCTGCTGCTTGAAGGCTCCACCACTTCTTCTGCGGCCATCCCCACTCGTTCCGCAGCTACTGCTACTTGTACTGGGGAGGTAGAGGATCCTACTTCGTACCATGGCCCCTCTCCCAGGCCACCTCCCGCATCATCCCTGTCTACTATTTGGTGGTAAGAGTCAAGCTAAAGACCTTAAACAAGCGCTTCTTGGGAGGAAACCCAAGGCATTTATTGCTTTGAAAGAAAAAAAAGAAAAAACTTCGTGTCACTCCCACCCTATCCCCCTCCCCCTTCCCTTGCCCATTTTCTATGCAGTTTTCATTGCGGACAATGAAAACCTCAAGCATGGGGGGTAGTGAGCTTATCGTTCTTTAGGTGGAACAGTAGATTTTGGGGTATTGGTTGAATGACATGTTGCATTTTGCATCATATAGATAGCATGACATATAATTTTCATAGGATATTTTTTGCATTTGTTTCCTTTAATAGAGCATGTAGGTTAGAGCATACTAGATACATGTTGCATCTCACAAGGGGAAATGATCAAGCTGGGCCTCCTTAAGATTTTGAGGTACTACTTCCTGCCCTTCTCTTCGTTTCCCCTTATATCCTTTACCGCTTTCTTAGTTAGATTTGTTGTTTTCTAATAAATGTGTGAGAAAACCCCTCTTGTGATGAGATTGAAAGGGGTGATGATTGATTGATCATGTTGGGTTGTGTGTTGACGCGTGACTTGTCTTGGTGTGAGATTTTGTGCAATTTGTGTTTGTCTTTGTCATCTGTAGTTTCTTTGCTCTATGTTGCATGCTAACTACCCCTGAGTTTCATGTGGTTTGACTTGATTGACCTTGATGAATGGAACATACTTTGGAGTAAGTCACTTGGCTGTGGTAGGGTTACCTGTGAGATTCTTGAGCCTAATGACTATTCATTACATATAGTCTCTACTTCCTTTCATGTGTGACTCCCCCATGAAGCATCTCTAGAACTTGGTCTCGTTCTCCTTGAAACTGCATTTAGCAATTGCATGTGTTGACATGATTGAGGCGATTTTTCTTCACGTAGCCACATTGGCCAGAAAGCCACCCGTTGTTGCATGATTACCCCTTGGTAGCCCCTTGTGCCCTTCCCCCTGTTGTTATTGTTGCACCACATCAATTACACACTTGACCTGTGCATATTTCCTTCACCCTTGTCAAGGTCTAGTGGGGCGACACTTCCACAATGTAGTTGGGTATATTTCAGGTGTTTGATTATTCACTGCGGGTATAATACTAGTGGCTCATTTTGGGAAAAGTGCGAATCGATTTTTGGTACTTCCGGCACTATCCAATGCATCCTTTTTGCTTCTAAAAAAAAGAAAAAAAAAGAAAAAAAAGAAAAAAAAAGAAAGATAAGTTGCAAATAAAATGGGTAGCGTGGAAGCTTTCTGCAATAAGCTTGTTTGGTTCCTCTTTCGAGGTTTTTGCAAGATTTGTTGCTCGATTCGCAAGTTTGTGTGAGGTTGAAATCTTAATGTTGATTGTGGAAGTGTTCTTGCTCCCTAGTCTTTGACTAATAGCTCCACTTTTTCCAAATTATTCCACTTCGCACCCTTGCCCTTGGCCCCATTACATCCTTATCGCAAGTCCTCTTGATTGACACATTGCATATTGCATTCCTGTGGTGGAGAGTGGAGAATGTTACCAAGCATATGGTAGTTTGCCTAATTGGTTGGAGTATTGAGCGTGCCCTTGTCACATATTTCAAACACATTGAGAGGAGTGTTCCACTTTGCCCTAAAGTGAGGTCCTACCAGTCCAGCTTACTCACCATTTATTGAGGAAGGTTATGTCCTACTATGTGTTTCAACATTGGGGTGTGTAGTGTGTTTCATTTGGCCAAGATGATTCATGGACGACATTGCATGCGCTTTTATTGAGATTATCTGACACACCTTGACTTGACCACCTTCGATACATGATTAGCGTGATTCGTCGGTCCTCCACCCTTTCCCTTGAAGAGGTGTGTTTAGAGGTCCACCATCCTCCCTGATCTTCATAGCGTAGTCTTGCTTGGGGACAAGCAAGAGATAAGCATAGGGGCATGATGAACCTCTATTTCATACTATTTTTAGCCCCTATTTGACCCATTTCCTCCCCCGTTCTCACATTTAGTTGTGTTAAGAAAGGGTCAAATCGGCCTCCTTTTGCATACTTTTAACTCATATAACATCTTTCGATATTTTCAGGAACTTCGTTAAAGAAACGGAAACATGAACACTATTTAGCAGAAAGGGGTGTCAAGAAGGCGAGAAAAGCTACGAGAAAGTGTCACACGGAAGTCTCGGACAATCGAACACGCGCGACAGGGCCTAACCACGAAGACCCGACCAAGCCACGCCGCCGCCACATGGCATGGCCTGACCGTGCCACGTGGCCGGTTTCGCAACCTTGCTTTGGCGTTTTCCAGAGTTTTGCCACGGTCATCCCATGCCTCTGGGCACGACCGTGCCACCCCCGTTCCGCGTCGCGACTTAAAACTTGTCCCGGGGCTATTTTAACTCCATTCAGTTTTCATTTTTATTTCAGTTTTCGTTTCCCAGAACGCTCTTAGGCGATTTTTAGGTTTTAATAGATAGTTTTGTTCTCAATACTTTTGAATTCGTTATTGGATCGAAGTTCATTCTACGATTAATTCATGCAATTAATTCCAGGTTCTTAGTTCTAATTCCCCCATCTCTTGTTCTTGAATACTTGAGTTTTGTTTGCGATGTTTGTTGAATCGAACATTTTGGTTGTTGCTAGGAATATGATTGTAGGCTAGATCCCTCAACTTAGGTTGGGATTGACGCCGAATATGCATAATTGAATCTTGTACTGGCCCAATCCATGTTCCCCCTTTGTTTTGCAGTTACAAATTCTGCTATGTACGCCACATGCTCGATGAAATGCTCGAAAGAACATTCATCGTTTTTATTGGGGTTTAGGCGAGCGTTGAGAGACAAAACCTTTACCTAGTGCGTTTTAGTAGACAATTAGGATTTTAACATGAAAATAGTTAAGTTCTAATTGGGATTAGAGATTGTGAATCTTGTAATCCTTCAACCTTTAGTCCCATGAAAATAGGCGACTATGGTTCTAGGATTAGTCTTCGACCCTTGAGAGAGGGAGGAGATGGGCTTAATTGACAATCTATCCAATTGTGATGCATGCTTGGGAATGTGTGATTGGGTTAGCAACTGATTCACTAGCATATTCGTGCTGTTAATTCCAACCTAGGTGCCTTCTATTCTGTTGTTTACTTCACTTTTTAGTTGCTATCGTTTCTCTTAGTTTAGTCTTCAACCCAAAATTGTGATTGCCTAGCTTGAGTTGTTTAATTAATTCTGGTAGTTGAAGCCAAATTCCCTGTGGATTCGACCCGTACTTGCCGGTTGCTAGCTATAGTTGTGTCGTACACTTGCGGTAATTAAAACCATAACAAGTTTTTGGCGCCGTTGTCGGGGAACTTGCGCCCTTCAATATTAGAATCTGTTAACGAACTCTAGACTAGGCTTTTTCTTTTTCTTTTTATCTTCTCGTTTCCCCCTCCCTCATTTGTGCTTGAAACTGTTTACGCCCTGGTAGTATTGGTTTTGTATGCGCAGGCGTAGTCAAAGGGGCCAACTGCTTGCTCCTGTTGACCCAGAAATCGAAGCCACTGCCCGAAGGTAAAGCAGTGCAAGAAAGAGGCACCAAGCACAAGTCATAATGGCTGAGCAGGATCATCGAGTGTTGCGAGATTATGCCCTCCCTCAAGCATCGGGCATAACCTCCTCCATTGTTAGCCCCGCCATCGAGGCTAACAATTTCGAGCTCAGCCCCGCACTAATCACTTTCTTGGAGAGGGAGCAATTCAGCGGGCACCCCTCGGAAAACCCCAACGTGCACCTTCGCAGATTCCTTGCGAAGTGTGACACCATCAAGCTGAACGGGGTGTCCACTGATGCCATCCGCCAGCGACTCTTTCCCTTCTCACTGCGGGATCGGGCCAGCGATTGGCTGCAGAACGAGGAGCCAAACTCGTTCACCACTTGGGAAGTACTCTCCAAGGCGTTCCTCAGCAAGTACTTCCCACCTGGAAAGACTGCCAAGCTGAGAACGGACATCACCTCCTTCGCCCAGCAGGATGGTGAGTCCCTTTACGAAGCATGGGAGAGGTTCATGGACCTCTAGCGACAGTGCCCCCACCACGGAGTTCCTGACTGGCTCCTGATCCAAACCTTCTACAATGGGTTGGAGCGGTCAGTGAAGATCACGGTTGATACCACAGCAGGGGGTGCTCTCATGGGTAAATCTATCGAGGCGGCAAGGGCGTTGTTGGAAGAGATGGCTTCCAACAACTACCACTGGGCAAGTGAGAGTGTCATCCCTAAGAGAGGTGGTGGCAAGCACGTGGTTGATACTGTGACGCTCTTAGCGAGCAGGGTAGACACCCTCGCACAGCGACTAGAGAAAGTGGCTACCTCATCAGCTATTTCTGCAGGACCGTCCATGGGGATCTATGCCATTTGTGAGGCATGTGGTGTACAGGGCCACACTTCCGTTGAGTGTTACAATGCTCCCCCCAGCATTGAGCACGTCAACGCTTACCATACCTACCCCACACCTCCTCAAAATAACCCACATCCCACCACCTACAGCCAGGGTTGGAAAGGCCACATGAACCCTCTCTACAAAAATCCCAACCCTCACCCTCAAAATCCCATCCAGCCACTCGGTTTCCACAATCGGGCTCCCTACACTCCACCCCCTCCACCTCCTGAACCTACATCTCACCTGGAGAGTCTCATGGAGCGCTTCATAGCGACCCAGACCACGACCAATGAGAATCTTAAGGAGTCAATCCATCAGCTGACCTCCCGGGTAGATGCCATGGCCGCCCATCAGAAGACGATGGATACGCAGATAACCTAGATTGCCCAGCAAGTGAGCCTCCTATCCCGACCTCAAGGGCAACTTCCAAGCCAGCCAGATGTCAACCCCTGACACCATGTTAATGCCATCTCCACGATGGAAGAGGGGTTAGTGGAGAGCCCGGTGATGGTTCTCCTGGAGGTAGTTCCAGTTCCTGATTCTGCAGGACCTGAGGGGAAGACGAGAGAAGAGAATCTGAGCTTCACTGGGGAGCCTAGTCCGCCACCTCTTTCCCGCCCATACCAGCCCCCAGTGCCTTACCCTCAGCGACTGGCATGGTCCAAGCTACGTCAGCTTGAACCTAGATTCGCGCAATTCTTGGAAACCCTACACCGAATCTATGCCAGTAGCCCCTTTTTGGAAGCTCTCAAGAATGCACCTGCACACTTCAAGTTTTTAAGAAAGCTCCTATCCAAGAAGGGAGAGCCCGGGGTTACTCCAGTGACCCCCACTTTTGGATCCTGCCACGCACTTCTACCAAGGCGATCACCATCAAAACTACAGGATCCAGGCAGTTTCGCTATCCCATGCTGCATAGTGGATACGAAGATCGAGAGCCCTTTGCGATCTGGACGCCAGTGTGAGCCTCATGCCGCGCTCTCTCTGCAAGAAGCTGCAACTACGGGATGTCATGTCTACCAGCATGACTATTCAGCTAGCAGACTACTCCATCAGGCAGCCTGTCGGCATTCTGGAGGATGTCCCAATCCAGGTGGGCAAGCTCCTCATCCCCTGCGATTTTATCGTTCTCGACATGGATGAGGACTTCCCGGCCCCACTCATCTTAGGTCGGCCGTTCCTTGCGACCGCAGGGGCCGTGATTGATGTGCAGACAAGCACCATATCTTTCACTGTATGTGGGGAGAGGGCGGATTTCAGTTTCTCTCCTTCTGCACCACCTTCAGCGCCTGTTCTTCCCCCACACCCTGAGGAGCCTATCCCCATCTCCCCCTTCGATGTTGTTCCCGGGGTAAACATATATGATGGAAATGGGGGACCCCACCTGCTGCTTGAAGGCTCCACCACTTCTTCTGCGGCCATCCCCACTCGTTCCGCAGCTACTGCTACTTGTACTGGGGAGGTAGAGGATCCTACTTCGTACCATGGCCCCTCTCCCAGGCCACCTCCCGCATCATCCCTGTCTACTATTTGGTGGTAAGAGTCAAGCTAAAGACCTTAAACAAGCGCTTCTTGGGAGGAAACCCAAGGCATTTATTGCTTTGAAAGAAAAAAAAGAAAAAACTTCGTGTCACTCCCACCCTATCCCCCTCCCCCTTCCCTTGCCCATTTTCTATGCAGTTTTCATTGCGGACAATGAAAACCTCAAGCATGGGGGGTAGTGAGCTTATCGTTCTTTAGGTGGAACAGTAGATTTTGGGGTATTGGTTGAATGACATGTTGCATTTTGCATCATATAGATAGCATGACATATAATTTTCATAGGATATTTTTTGCATTTGTTTCCTTTAATAGAGCATGTAGGTTAGAGCATACTAGATACATGTTGCATCTCACAAGGGGAAATGATCAAGCTGGGCCTCCTTAAGATTTTGAGGTACTACTTCCTGCCCTTCTCTTCGTTTCCCCTTATATCCTTTACCGCTTTCTTAGTTAGATTTGTTGTTTTCTAATAAATGTGTGAGAAAACCCCTCTTGTGATGAGATTGAAAGGGGTGATGATTGATTGATCATGTTGGGTTGTGTGTTGACGCGTGACTTGTCTTGGTGTGAGATTTTGTGCAATTTGTGTTTGTCTTTGTCATCTGTAGTTTCTTTGCTCTATGTTGCATGCTAACTACCCCTGAGTTTCATGTGGTTTGACTTGATTGACCTTGATGAATGGAACATACTTTGGAGTAAGTCACTTGGCTGTGGTAGGGTTACCTGTGAGATTCTTGAGCCTAATGACTATTCATTACATATAGTCTCTACTTCCTTTCATGTGTGACTCCCCCATGAAGCATCTCTAGAACTTGGTCTCGTTCTCCTTGAAACTGCATTTAGCAATTGCATGTGTTGACATGATTGAGGCGATTTTTCTTCACGTAGCCACATTGGCCAGAAAGCCACCCGTTGTTGCATGATTACCCCTTGGTAGCCCCTTGTGCCCTTCCCCCTGTTGTTATTGTTGCACCACATCAATTACACACTTGACCTGTGCATATTTCCTTCACCCTTGTCAAGGTCTAGTGGGGCGACACTTCCACAATGTAGTTGGGTATATTTCAGGTGTTTGATTATTCACTGCGGGTATAATACTAGTGGCTCATTTTGGGAAAAGTGCGAATCGATTTTTGGTACTTCCGGCACTATCCAATGCATCCTTTTTGCTTCTAAAAAAAAGAAAAAAAAAGAAAAAAAAGAAAAAAAAAGAAAGATAAGTTGCAAATAAAATGGGTAGCGTGGAAGCTTTCTGCAATAAGCTTGTTTGGTTCCTCTTTCGAGGTTTTTGCAAGATTTGTTGCTCGATTCGCAAGTTTGTGTGAGGTTGAAATCTTAATGTTGATTGTGGAAGTGTTCTTGCTCCCTAGTCTTTGACTAATAGCTCCACTTTTTCCAAATTATTCCACTTCGCACCCTTGCCCTTGGCCCCATTACATCCTTATCGCAAGTCCTCTTGATTGACACATTGCATATTGCATTCCTGTGGTGGAGAGTGGAGAATGTTACCAAGCATATGGTAGTTTGCCTAATTGGTTGGAGTATTGAGCGTGCCCTTGTCACATATTTCAAACACATTGAGAGGAGTGTTCCACTTTGCCCTAAAGTGAGGTCCTACCAGTCCAGCTTACTCACCATTTATTGAGGAAGGTTATGTCCTACTATGTGTTTCAACATTGGGGTGTGTAGTGTGTTTCATTTGGCCAAGATGATTCATGGACGACATTGCATGCGCTTTTATTGAGATTATCTGACACACCTTGACTTGACCACCTTCGATACATGATTAGCGTGATTCGTCGGTCCTCCACCCTTTCCCTTGAAGAGGTGTGTTTAGAGGTCCACCATCCTCCCTGATCTTCATAGCGTAGTCTTGCTTGGGGACAAGCAAGAGATAAGCATAGGGGCATGATGAACCTCTATTTCATACTATTTTTAGCCCCTATTTGACCCATTTCCTCCCCCGTTCTCACATTTAGTTGTGTTAAGAAAGGGTCAAATCGGCCTCCTTTTGCATACTTTTAACTCATATAACATCTTTCGATATTTTCAGGAACTTCGTTAAAGAAACGGAAACATGAACACTATTTAGCAGAAAGGGGTGTCAAGAAGGCGAGAAAAGCTACGAGAAAGTGTCACACGGAAGTCTCGGACAATCGAACACGCGCGACAGGGCCTAACCACGAAGACCCGACCAAGCCACGCCGCCGCCACATGGCATGGCCTGACCGTGCCACGTGGCCGGTTTCGCAACCTTGCTTTGGCGTTTTCCAGAGTTTTGCCACGGTCATCCCATGCCTCTGGGCACGACCGTGCCACCCCCGTTCCGCGTCGCGACTTAAAACTTGTCCCGGGGCTATTTTAACTCCATTCAGTTTTCATTTTTATTTCAGTTTTCGTTTCCCAGAACGCTCTTAGGCGATTTTTAGGTTTTAATAGATAGTTTTGTTCTCAATA